>JAJEJO010047434.1:297204-431993 GCA_020662805.1 Glaucomys volans
TGTGTTCTTCATTTGACTCACTTTGGGCACTACTCTGTATTTATCTACGAATGACTGCCAAAGCTGTGTGAGTACTTACTTTGGGGTTACAAATTTTCACAGGTAGAAAAATTAGAAAATGCAGAAATCCTTACTAATGGGGATTGACTAACAACGCCAACTGGCAGTGTGAGTTAAGACATCCATGACCAGACTTCATTTACTTTAAAATTCATAAATTGATTCAAAAGATGGTTCTTAGGAATCTACTATACATGTACTATGCGGCAGGTACATATTGATTGTAAAGTAATGGAAGGAAAAAAAAAATCACCACTGTGATCTGAGCTTGAAAATTTTGCCCGCCCAATTGAATTCTGCAGTTTGTTATTTTCATTGCTTCTTTCTTTCTTAGCTTCATGGAAGAACTTACTTAAGGCGAATATGGGGAAAAGGATTTAATCTTATCTTGCTTAGGTTGCTGAGAAGAGGGGGCCCAGGGCAAGGGGAACATCTAGAGAGACCATGTGCAGGTAAAGGCACATGTAACAAATTTTCCCATGGATTACATTGTGAAAATTTTATTCATGCATTCATTTGTCCTTCCTTCATTCATCACACGTCTATCTTTTGCTCTTTGTATGACATATTTCTTGAGAGTAGTTCCAAAATACAGGGAAATAATTGGAAATTGAAATTGTGATGAGAGCAGAGGACAAGACAAAATGTGAGATGGGGGAAAGCAAACAGTGCAGCAGCTGAAGTCTTTTTACTTGGATTAGATATGAGTGGTCACCAGCCCTGTAGCTTCCAGTTCACTGTTTCACATTTGCATGGCCGCAGTGTGGTTTTAGTGGATTGATTTCACTTAGTTTTGATGATTAGTCCAAGGCAATCATGAGATCCCGTCCTTGACAATGTGATAGGCTAAACTGTAAGTAGGCAACCTATAATTCAAGACAGACATCAAAGAGATCCATTCACATTTGCTCGAATAGATGAGTCAGGGTATGCACCTGTCCTAATGTGCCTGGCTCAGTTTATATGCTTCCTGATTTTCATGTTTGATGGTAGGGGAAAGAGATGCTCTCCTTTGTTCTGGATGTTATCCTGCTGGGTATAAATTGTTCAAGTTATTTTTTCAGCACCTGAGAAACAAGTCTACAGATGAAATCATACAAACCAAAAGTAAGAGGTAAGAAACTCACTGAAGAGTCCACATTAAAGCATATCCAAAGCCTGAATGACTCCTGGATTTCTCAGTCCTGTTGGTCAATGTGCTTCCTTGAGTTTTTTCAGATCATCAAGTTGGGTGTCCTCTTGTTAGAGACTGAAACATCCTGCTTGATTCACACAGATGGCAGGGGACTCGGCCGATTACTACTTCAGGTTGCAACATTATTTTATTTCCTTCTTCCTCCCCCTTTCTTCCTGAAATTGGCTATTACTTAAATCTGACCTATTTAATTTAAATTTTCAAACAAGTTCTCATCCTGTTAAACTTTTATGCTTTTTTAAAATTTGTTCCAATTACTTAAACATGACAGCAGAATGCATTTCAAGTCATTATACACAAATGGAGAACAACTCCTCATTTCTCTGGCTGTACCCAATGCAGAGTCAAATATTTTATGCCATCTTACATGTATATGGAATTAATGTCCTCATTCCACCATCCTTCCAACCTCCAGTTCCCCTCCCCTCCCCTTAATCCCCTCATCTCAATCCAAAGTTCCTCCATTCTTCTCTAGCCACCCCCATTATGGATCAGAATCCACATACCAGAGAAAACATTTGGCCTTTGTTTTCATTTCGGCGGGGGGAATTGGCTTATTTCAGTTAGCATGATATTTCATTTATATGAAATTGCCATAATTTTACTTTTTAAGACTGAGTAATACTCCATTGTGTATATATACCACAGTTTTTTTATCCATTCATCTGTTGAAGGGCAGCTAGGTTGGTTCCATAGTTCAGCCATTGTGAATTGAGGTGCCATGAACATTGATTTGGCTATGTCACTGAAGTATGCTGATTTGAAGTCCTTTAGGTATAGACTGAGGAGTGGGATAGTTGGGTCAAATTGTAATTCCATTCCCAGTCTTCTTAGGAATCTTCATACAGCTTTCCAGAATGACTGCACCAATTTGCAATCCCATAAGCAACATATGAATGTGCCTTTTCCCTCACAACCTCACCAATACTTATTTTTGCTTGTATTCTTTTTATGATTGTTTTTTAATTTTTTTATTTTAATTTTTAAATTTTATTTCATTGTACACAAATGGAGTACAACTACCATTTCTCTGGTTGTACCCAAAGTAGAATCATACAATTTTTACTCTTGATAATTATCATTCTGACTGGAGTGAGATGAAATCTTAGTTTTGATTAGCACTTCTCTAAATGTTAGAGATTATGAGGACTTCTTCGCATATTTGCTGATTGATTGTATATCTTTTGTGAAGTGTCTGTTCAGTTCCTTAGCCCATTTATTGATTGGGTTTTGTTTTCTTGATGTTAAGTTTTATTGAATTCTTTATATATCCTGGAGCTTAGTGCACTATCACTATTTGCCAATGATATGATTCTATATTTCGAGGATCCGAAACATTCCACCAGAAAACTTCTAGAGCTAATAAATGAATTCAGTATTGTAACAGGATACAAAATCCACACTCATAAATCAAATACATTTCTATCCATCAGTGATGAATCTCCTGAAGGAAATCTCCTGAAGGCTATTTGCAGTAGCCTAAAAAAATGTTGGGGAAACAATCTAACAAAAGAGGTTAAAGACTTCTACAATGAAAACTACTAAATACCAAAGAGATATTGAAGTTGATCTTTTAAACTGTTTTTGAGTTTAGCTGTGGCATATGGATTGGTCCCTATCTGGGACTTTTCATGGATTTCTGTCAATCCACTGCTCAGGAACCAATGTGGAGGTTGTGCTCCTTGAGTAAGTGATTTTGAAGTTTCCTTCATTCTTTTCTTCAGTTAAAGGAGACACAATACATTCTGTCAGTGCTTTGAGGGATGAAAAAATAATTTTGCACAAGTATTGATAAGAAAACTAAATATTTACAAAATAAATAAAGTATGTGATGAAGATATTCACAGAAGCAAGCCCCAGAGATAAAAGCATATGAGTGATACTCAAATACACTGGTAATTTGAGACATAGAAATTAAAAGAAAGTATCATTTTACATTACTATCTTGGGAAAATCAGAAAGCCAGAGAAACTCGGAGTCTGCAGGGATGGGTGATAGCTGGAATTCCTCATGCATTGATGGTGGTGAAGAGATTAGGGAGAGCTTGTGGCAGTGTCTAATCTAAGTAAGAAAATGTTGACCTTGAAATCCCACTTCTGAACATAATGTCTCCACAGTTCAATGAGGGAGCATATACCATGATGTTTATCACAACAGTTTAATGGTAATAAGGTGTTAGAAGCGTACCTGATATGTCCACCCTGTGGGACCACATTAGTGAAATATGGTAGATGCACACTATGAAATCCTACATAGAAGATAGATACAGGCTAGACATAGAGTGATCTGGGAAGGTCTTTAAGAGAATGCTGGATATAATTCATTATGCATGAAGCGTCGGTTTCTACCTTTTGTTACAGTTCAAGTTGTACACAACAGCAACACATTTTGGAAGAACATAGATATAGAAGGATGATGGATCAATATATTAGAATGTGGGGGAAATGAAAGAGTTGAGATAGAGAAATCGATCAAATAGTTTAAACAGTTAAATAAAAGAAGGGGAGATTGGGAGGAGAGATAGGAAAAGGAGAGATGGATGAATCTGACATAACTTTCCTATGTACATATATGAATATGGCACAGTGAAACTCACCACTGTGCACACCCACAAGAAAGGGGTCCTAATTAGAATAAATCCTGTTCCATGCTTATATAATTATATCAAAATGGATTCTACCATCATGCATAGCTAAAAATTACAAATAAAAATATGAAAAAATATTAGAGTGAATGAGCCTCTTGAACTATAAATACAGGAAAATAATTAAGTCAAGACTCAGTAGTTAAGATTCCAAAGACATAGCACAATGTACAAAAAAGTTGGAAAATAATTGTCCTCTGTAGAACAGAGACTGAACTGCAATAACAACTTGTGCTGTGGGTACTTTCCTAGGGAAAAATCATAAAGGTATAATGTGATTTAAAATAGATCTCTAAGTGTTGAATAAAATTATCTGCAACAATAAAGCTCTCTGGTTGAAAATGTCAGAGTTTTTATAAATCCGATGGAATATGAAAGACCATAAAGTAGGACAATTTTCTGTATTTTTCCCCTGGTGTCAGTAGTGATTAAAACAAAATTTTAGCATTCTTATAACTTAAAGATTTGAATGTTTAAGCCCTCAATCATCTTACAATTATCAATCTCCTTAAAAATCCATTCTTATGTTTACAAAGGTATATTGTTCGAAAATATTTAAAATTACTTCAGAAATATACCCTTAATAATAAATGTATCAATGATACAAGAATAGAGTGCAGGGGAATATGCTACCAATAAAATAAAGTGAATTCTTAAATACAAGGCCAATGATACCTTGCTGGCTGGTTGTATGTGGGCCATAAAGCATTAGAGGACCATAAGATGAGAAAGCCAGGCTCATTCACATATTCACAGAGTCTAGAAGAAAGAGACAATGAGTTGTTCAGGAGAAATGTCCTGGTCCTGGGGCCACATGGAAATTTCTCCCGTAAGTTCTTGCAGAGGAGAAACTATCCTGATACAGTGAACAACATTCTCAGTAAAGTTGTTTTCAGCAAATTTTATGAGGTCCTTAGTCCTCTGTGATACTAGCCTTCTGTAAGAATTAGAAAAAGTAATTTTATGCAACACCACTAGACCTGGCTCAGGGTGCAACTGCCTTGTTTTCTGGAAAACGTAAGGGTAGATCTTACGTCATCTAATTGAACTAAAAACTCCAAACTTCCTATAGATCAAATTTATATTATTTTGTGCAACAGTAATGTTAGATCATACTTTTAAACCTATTCATCTTGATGTACATGTGTGCATTTAATATGTTCATATTTTAGAAAAAATATTTAAAACAGGTATGACCCCAATATGAGCATGACATGTCCTCAAAACCAAAACCAAACCAAATTAAATCAGAACAAAAAAATTGCAAACATGTTTTTAAGCTGTTACCTTCAGATTGCCCATTTGGATGGCACTGGTTACCAGCTGCACACCTCCATACCTAAATGTGTATGAGGGTTGGGAAAACGGGGTGATGGCAGAGCCCACTTGTTTCCCCTAATCTGTTTACCAATTCCTCTAGAATAAATCCTCTAGTTCTTCCACAATTATTATCTGGCATGAATAAAGCTACTTTTCTCAGTTTCTTTCAATCAAATAGAAGAAATCTTTCAACTCATTACAGCTGCATGACTTTCCTCTGACCTGTGGAGTGCACAACTCCTGCAATGTGCATCCGAAGGGAAGGAGGCAGGTGTGTTCAGCACTCTGTTGCTCCTTATTGTATACGGAAACTCTGGAAACTGTCCCCGGGCACAAGATGACTTTGGGGATGGGGACTAAGTACTGTAAAAACCAGGACAAAATGATGCAAAATTGAAAGATAAAAACTTCTCCCAAATGAATGAGGAAACTGGGAAACAAAAGCCTCAGACCATGGAATGCCCTAACTACCATTTCTGACTTTTTTCTAGTCTTTTAAAAACAGAAAGAAACATAGGTACATCTTTTAGAAGATATGGTTAATCTGAGTGTTTTGCCATGTGCAGTCAAACTTAATGCTGAAAAATCCAGACTCTTATCTGACTGAACACTGATAAAGGTTGACAGCTCTGGTTTTATGAAATGTTCACCTGCAGCTCTTTGTTTCTCTCATTCTAGTGACCTCCATGACCTGCTTAATTTTTGCTATTATAAAAGCATATTTTTGACAATCACATCCAAGTTTTCTAAATAGGGGTTCATTTTTTATATCTTTACTTTCAAGGGCAGGGTAGAAATATGAAACCATCCATTCCATAAATTACACAAAAAGAAACATGTAGGAATTCAGAGTGACATTCTGGGAAAAGGATAGAATGAAATATCTCAGAACTCATTTAAATGGTGTTAAATCCAAAGTAGAGAAAGTAACTGCATTTACTTTCAGTCTAGGAAAGAGCTGTGACCCAAAGCTCAAGGAAGATTTAAATGTTACAATAAGAGATGGAATACATTTTTGCAGTAATTTTCTGTATTATTGGGATTGACAAAAGGACAGTTTTTTCAGTTTAAAATAATGTGTTTACAGTGACGACTCCAGGAACCTCCATTAGAAGGCAACTGTGGAGAATAAAGTGAAGTGTAAAAGATTTGTTGGTGGGTCTAATTTAATTGACCTTTGGCTTTGGAAATTAGGTGAGACCACATGAGTCTGTGACCTTGTTAGCATGCAGTGACCTTGAAACAGGGTCCACTTCATGCTTTGGGTATAAACCTTGCTGCTCAACAACTGGCAGTTTATACTAAAACTGACCTTGTTTTCTTCTCATCTCCCTCCCCCTTCCCAGCCCAGGGGCAGGCAGGATCAACATTCTTCCTGTCCTTCATCAAGTATCTGTCCTTCCACTTGCTGTCCAAAGAATAAGGAAACTCTGGACTTGGAAAGTGGAACAACAGTTTCTTCAAGTATATAAGTTAAATATGAATTAGATTTACTGATAATAATACTCAGGAAACAGCTCCCGTGTCCCCTTTTTAGAGCTCTGCTCCCACTGGCAGAACACTACTGTGATGAGTGGCAGCCTTTGACAGGTGAGTCCACTGCCTTTCTCCTTTGCTGGCAAAGCAATAAAACTTTCTCCTCTTTCCCCAAACATTGTTTTCATTATAGAATCAGCACCATGGACAAGAACTGAGTTTTTGTTTCAAATTTGGCACCCCAGATAGTGTCTGAGAGAGAACCCAGCTCTGGACTTCTTGGATAAGTCTCTCTTTTTGAGTGTGAGCCCCAGCTTGACCTGGAGGAGCTGATACCATAAGTAAGGTGCAGAGACTGAGGGACTTTCAAAGAAGCTGCCAAGATTCCATTTGTTTTGGGGATTTCCTTCTTTCTCCTCCTGAATGGGTGCACTTCACTTCTCCATCTGGTTTATCAGAGGAAAAGGAAACTGAATGTAGTAAAGTTGCAACACCTTGGCCATCTGGTCAGCCCCCCCTGGTGTGTATGCTGAGACCCTTGATTCCACACATCTGGTATTTCTTTTTGGGAACATCTAGATCCCCTTCACGGAAACACTGATTCTCATTTGGGGGGATATAGAAAACATAATTAGTGGGAATAGGAAACCAGGGGGAATTCCCCCCATCTTCTCTATTCATCTTAAAGATTTCCAATCTGTTAGCCTTGGTATGGAGACTCATTTTGTGTTTTCTGTGTGTGTTTGTTTTATCAGTTACTGGCACTTTAAGAGATGGGCAACACCGGTTCAGGTCAGTAGTAATCTCTTAGGAAGGATTTTGGCTCATTGGGCCACATAAAGATATAAACCTATGATTAAAGAAGGGGGGGGAAGTAAAATTGTCCCTGTTGTACATTATATGATAATATATAGAAAAACCCAAGGCGTCCATCAGAAGGCTATTGGATCTGATAAATGAATTCCTCAAAATAGCAGCATACAAAATCAACATGCAAGTATCACTATAATTTTTACCTAATAATAAGAAATTTGCTGAGGAAAATACCAGGAAAGCAATTCTACTCTCAATAAGTAATAAAAAATTACTGAGGAATAAATTTAGCCAAGGAAGCAAAATACCTCTTTTATTAGTCAGAGTTCTCTAGGGGAACAGAATCAATGGGAAGTATGAGTATAAAAAGGGGATTTGTTAGATTGGCTCATGTGACCATAAGCTGGATAGTCCACAATGGCCTTCTGCAGGCTGGAGAGCTGGAAGAACCAGTAGCTGTGCTGTCCAAGAGCCGCAACCCCAGAAAAAGAGGGATCAACAGTACTACCCTAGGCTGAGATCATGGTTTCTGGAAACTCCCTGGAGAATCTCCGGCAGAGTCCTCTTTGGAAGAGTGAAGAAGCGAGAGTCCAGAGACAATTGAAGCAGCAATCAAGAACCTGTTCAAGAAGAGTCAAATTTGCATTTGCTTCTGCTTCCATGTTCTTCCAACTTTTATTCCATTCAAGCCACCATCCTACTGGGATTAAATTAACCATTATCTCTATACAGTGAAAATTATAAAACAGTGAGAGAAAACATTAAAGAGGACTTTGAAAATTGAAAGATCTCCCATGTTCATGGATAGTAAGACTTAATATTGTTGAAATGTCCATACTTTCCAAAGCATTCCCCATCAAAAAATCATTGACATTCTTCATATTACTAGAAAAAGGAGCCTAAAATTTTTATGAAAGTACAAAAGACCCCCAAATAAAAAGTCATCTTGAACTGAAAGAGCAAAACTTTAGACATCGCAAGACCTGATTGCAGAAAAAACTACAGAGATATAGTAACCAAAACAGCATGGTGCTGGCATAAAAATAGATACTTAGACCAAGGGAATTGAATAAACATCCCAGAATAACCCTATGCATCTACACCCAATAGATTCTCAACAAAGAACTGAGTAAAGTATTTTGGAGAAAGAGCAATAATTGCTGCTGGGGAAACTGGATATCCAAATGCAAAAAAATTGAAATTTGAGACCTTCATTCTCACTTTGTACAAATATCAACTCTAAAAGCATCAGAACCTAAATGTAAGACTAAAACTCTCAAACAAGTGGAAGGAAACAGAGTGGAAACACCTCAAGACATTGATATAGACAATGATTTTCTGGATAGGACTCCCGGCTCTCAGGAAACAAAAGTTAAAATTGATGAATGAGTTACATTAAATTAAAACACTTCTGCACATGTTATGGGCCAGGCTAATGGGCAATGATCAAACAGATTCCATTTCACCCTAAGATATCATGTCATGTAGGAAATGGTTCTCCCATGGGAACCCCCACCTCTGTACCCATCAATATTTGCTTAGCATAGCATGTTTGGCAACACAAATTGGCAATTCCTATATAATGTAAAATTGTTCTCTTTTTGGTTCCTATTTTCTTGGATAATGTACTCTGTCAGAAGGCAATTGTCTAGATGTTAGTAATCACTTTTTAATTTGTACTGAAGGTCGTTTTGACCCAATTCCTCTTCTGCTTATGATTTTAAATCTCATGATATTAGTTTGTATCATAGCAACAGTCTCTTATGACTAAGGTACTGACATGCTTTACTCATGGTATAAAATTGATGAATGAGTTACATTAAATTAAAACACTTCTGCACATGTTATGGGCCAGGCTAAATGGGCAATGACCAAACAGATTCCATTTTACCCTAAGACAACATGTCATGTAGGAATTGCTTATCCCATGGGATCCCCCCACTTCTGTACCCATCAATATATGCTTAGCATAGCATGTTTGGCAACACAAAATGACAATTCTTATATAATGTAAGATTTTCTTCTTTTTGGTTCCTATTTTTTTGGACAATGTACCCTGTCAGAGGAAGTTTGTCTAGACGTTAGTAACTGCTCTTTAACTTGTACCTAAGGTCATTTTGACCCACTTCCTCTTTTGCTTATGATTTTAGATCTCATGATGTTAGTTTATAGTTTTGAATCATAGCAACAATCACTTATGATTAAGGTACTGACATGCTTTACTTATGGTATAAAACCCCTGCAATCTTACACATGGGGCTGTCCTCCCAATGCCCATTTTGGGCATGGTATGAGATAGTCAGCCAGGAGGCTGAAAAAGACTCTCAAATTTGAACTTCTCAGTGGTGATTGGTCTGTTCTTAAGTCGCGCCCCATAACACAGAGAAAAGGAAGTATTCAACAATGGAAAGAAAAAAAATTACAGAATCAGAGAAATTAGTTGCCAACTATTATCTGACAAATAATTAAAATAGAGAGTATGTAAGAAACTGTTTCCAAGATGGTGGAGCAGATATATTCAGCCACCCCTCCACAGTTCAGAAGTGAACCACAAGCTTACGTCCTTAACACTTGGAAAGAAAGGCAGTCCAAGTTAAAGTGGGACAGAGTCAACAAAGATGCTGAAGAAAATTGCACAATTTAGCCTAAAGTTTTTGATTAAAACTGTTGGGCAGGGAAGGCATTTTCAGAGTTTACATCTAGCTGGCTTCCCTAGAAAAATAAAATCGACATAGATTCTCCCCAACTACAACAGTAACAAATAATACCACAGGAAACACCTCTGACATTACTAAAACAATCCATTTAGCAGGAACTTGTAGACTGATCCCAGCACCTGGAGTCTATTGAGATCAACTCCCTTTCACCATGGTCAAGGGAAGAGGGGTGGATTTGACCCAAAAGCCAATTCCTCCTGGAGAGTGCTAATCCCATCCCATTGCTCCCTATGGTCTTTGCAGGAGCCATGTGAATAAGGCCAACTAACACCCTACCTGGTTACCTAACAGGTAAAACCCAGGTGATCTGCAGAAGCCAAAGTGGAGGTTTCTGTGCCATAGACCAGACAGACAGCCTGCACTCAGAGGCCTCAGAGTTAAAGAAAGTCATGAAATGCTAAGATGATACCACTACAGGAAGCCCCAGCAGAGGGGAGCAACACTCAGAAATTGACAACTGCCAACATTAGCAATTCAGGTGAAGGCAGGCCAACTGACAATCTACCCAGCTGTTGGGATAGTTCCATGGTGATCTGTATCAGAGAGGGTGTGGTCTTCTGGGTCACAGACAATCCATGTATTTATGGTCCCAGTTTAAGTCACTGAGAGATTAGGATCACTACTAACAAGCCCCAGAAGATGGAAGCAGGTGCTTAGTACTCCACAGGAGGTAGCAGCTACACAGTACCCCTCCCAAAATGCAGACTTGGGCCTCTAGTCTGACTACAAGTGTCCACACACTTGATTTGACAATGCTGGGTACATGTAGCTTTTCTTCAGGAGGGCACACAAAACTGTGTTCCCTAAGGCGGAGAGACTGTATGCTGTCACAGACTATTAGGGACCATATCCTATGACCCAGAAGAAAGCTAGTAGGTACCAAAGACACCAAAGTAGGTACCAGAGACACCAAAGATGGGAGGGGGCCTTCTAGAGTTATATCAGAAGTGAGCTGCTATGATCACAAACTCCACACCCAGGGAAACTTAGAAGTAAATCCAAGCAGTGCTGGGCATCTTCCACTGGTCCTAAGTCCTGATGAGGTCCAAATCAAGATGACTCTATAAGGTATGTCCCAGCTTAAATAGTGAGTTGGTTTCTCAGTTGCCAAGCTGCATAGTACACCCACTAATTCCCACTGAGAAGCAGTGGTGGAGTGCTACAGTGGCAGCTTGGGCAAGCTGGAGAACAGGTGGTGGGACTCTGGCCACATGAAGCCTGCTATGCTGTTGGGGGCCTGAGACATGACAAGTGAGGCCTGGAGTAAGTGAAGGATTGGACAACCTGTCATCACATGGGGGTCTAGCTGGCCACGTTCAGACACTACCTCCATGCAATGATATAGTTCCAGACCCCTGAACATGCATAATCCACTGACCCCAACCTGCTGGGAAGCTGGTTTGTAGACACGGAGTGAGGAACTGAAGTAAGGCAGGCCTGAATGGTAGTTCAGACTCAAAGGTGAACTAATAATTTTCGTATTTTCTCCAAAACAGATTAGCATAAGCTTGGACCAATAGCATTGATCAAAGTGCTGTATAAACCCCTAGATATAAACCCCCTAGTGCTATATAAACCCACATAGAAACCTGCTATGGATTCTCCTCTCCCCACGTGAAAGTTCTGTTTCTGTTTCTATTCATGAGTAAATCCTACTCTCGTCACTCTTATCTTTCATCATCCCTGAGTTTCATTCTGCAGATTTGCAAGACAAGAACCCAGAAAGAAGAAATTGGTAATCTTCTGAGTTCTGCTGCAACACTGGAGTGAATAGCCCTCCGTTAAGAGTTGCAACATGTTTCTCAGTTGCAGAGGACTGCAGTTGATGCAGACCCCACCTGCCAGCAGAAGCGGGGAACCTCTAGTTTTAATTGGTCTGCATGGAATATCTGGAATAGCCCTTATGTCAGCTTTGGTTTTACAGATCTTACTTTTCATTTTGGATCAATAATGTTCTTTTATTATTAAACATTGCAGTCTGAAACCCAATCAAATGTATTCATTGTAGTGTTTTAAATCATTAACTGGAATTATTCTTTTTTATCTTTGCTGTCCTAGCTCAAGTTTATACTTGCTCCTCTTAGTCTATCTTGTCCCAGTGCATTTCCTACTCCTGCATCAAATCCTACCCCCAGGGTTTTGTCTTCCATCATAGTTCATTTTAATTTTCTCTTTCTTTCTTTTGCTCATTCACTTTCTTCCCATTTTCATCTCCTATAGAGTTTAATATAAATTAATCTTCAATAATAATTTCACAGATTATTAAAAACTTTAATTTTATACTTGAATTAGAGGATTATTTTGTAACAGCTATGTAATTGCCCCCCCCTCACTTTTATAGGTACATGGCTTTGATCTGAAGTGATCATGATGAAGAGGGTTTAAGTGGCATAGCACTGGGTACAAGTTGAGTGAGAATATCAATAAACAGATGCTCACCCAGCCTGAGGAACTTAAGGAAGAAAAGCTAGCTAAATTTTAGTCTCTTGTATAAAATCAGAAGAGATAATCATCCCTAAGGATGGGTAGGAATACAATTGATATGAAACAGCAAGGTGACAAGTCTCACCACAACACTTCACCAGCTGGTCTCATTGACACTACATTGGAGGAAATGTTGGATGAGAAATTCAGCAAGTTCATAGTTGAATTGTTCAATGAACTAAAATAAGATATAATGAATGAACTAAGACAAAACATAACAAGAGAACATTTCAATAAAGTGTTAAAAGTTCTAGAAAAGAACCAAACAGAAGTTCTAGAAATGTCTCAATAAATAAATAAAAATTGTTTGAAGGCATAAACAATATATTAGACCATATGGAAGACCTTGGACTTTATATTCAAGCCTTGAATATAACATATATAATCATGAAAATAAAAGTCAACAATGAAGAAAAAATGTCCAGAGGTAAGGATCAGTATATTCAAGAAATCTTAGATAACATTAAGAGGCCAAATATAAGAATCACTGAGGTAGAAGAAAGTACTCAGATACAAACCAAAGAAATGCATAAACTTTTTCAATAAAATTATATCAGAACAATCTCCAAACCTTAGGGATGAGGTGGAAATCCAAGTACAATCTATGTTTAGAAACCCAAGTAGTAAAGACCAAAAAAGATACTCTCCAAGACATATTATAATAAAAATGTCTATTATACAGAAGAGGCATAGAGTTTTCTTTACATGAATTACTGTATAAAATGTATTTGCCAATATTTAACACACATTTGTGATTAAAAACAAAACTAAAGCACAACCAAATCAAACCAAAGCAAAATAACCCTCAGCGTATCAATAACCTGATAGATGGTGTGAGAACAAACCCATACATCCTACTTTGGGGTAAAAGACTGAATACATTCCCCTTAAGTTAAAAGGCTCAAATATTATCTCTCACCATTTTTATTCAATATCGTATAAAACAATATGTAATAGCGGTCAATAACTGACATTACACACAAGGTGTTTATCTAAACAGAACATATCAAGAAAATTTATCTTTAGCTCATGATAATATCATCTTTTTTTTTCTTTTTGTGGTATTGGGGACTGAACCCAGGGCCTTGTGCTTTCAAGGCAGGTACTGTATCAGCTGAGCTATATCCCAACTCAATATCATCTTTTTTATTATTTAAAATTTTACTGATGTTTAAAAATTTTTTAATCTGTATGTTTGAATTGTATATGACAGTAGAATGAATTTTTTTCCTTTGGTACCAGGTATTGAACTCATGGGCACTGAGGCACATCCCCAGCTGTATATTTTGTATTTTACTTAGAGACAGGGTCTCACTGAGTTGCTTAGTGACTCACTGTTGTTGAGGCTGGCTTTGAACTTAGAATCTTCCTGCCTTAGCCTCTGAGCTGCTGGGATTACAGGAGTAGAATGGATTTTGACATATTATAGATACATGGAGTGAAAACTTCCCTTCTTGTGGTTGCACATAATGTGAAATTACACTGGTTGTATATTCATATATGAACATAGGAAAGTAATGTCAAGTTTTTTCTACTTTTGTTCCTTTTCCTATCCCCATTCTTTCTCTCATTCCCCTTTGTCTAATCCAAAGCACTTCTGTCCATCCCTCTCTCCTGTATTTTGTGTTAACAAAGGATAGATTTTTAGAAGCCATAAGAGGAAAAAATGGCAGATCACACTTAGAGGTAAACCAATTAGATTATCTGCTTCTCTGAGCTCATACTTTAAAAGTCAGAAGGACTTGGAATAATATACACCAAGTCCTGAAAATTAATGGGTGCAAACCAAGATTGCTGTAATCAGCAAACATATCTTTCAGAGTTTAAAATGAAATAAGAACCCTCCATAATATGCAGAAAATAAAGTATTCATAACCACCAAACCAGCACCACAAAACATGCTTGTTATGGTTTAGATATGAGGTGTCCCCGAAAAGCTCATGTGTAAGACAATGCAAGAATTTGCACAGGTGAAATAGATTGTGAGAGGTGTAGCATCATGAGTGGATTAATCCACTGATATTGATTAACTGGGCAGAAGCTTCAGGCAGGTAGGGTTTGACTAGGGTAAGTAGGTCTGTGGGGCAGTGTAGCTTATATATTATCCTTGGTGACTATCACTCGCTACTTCATGTTCGCCAGGTCCTGAACTACTTTCCTTTTCAAGGCCCTTCCTCCATGAGGTTCTGCCTCATCTTGGGTGCAGAGTTATTGAGTCAGCTGACTGTGGACTGAACATCTGAAACTATGCAGTTAAATAAACATTTCCACTTGTAAATTGTTCTCATCAGGTCTTTTGGTTACAGTGATGAAAAAACTAAAACAATACTTAATGAAACATTAAATACAGAAGAGATGAAAAATAAATATCAGAGCAGTGCATGGATGAATCTCATGGAGGAATAGTCAATGAAAGGAACATTTCATCTGAATTAAATATTAGAAGTAAATCAAAATTTCAGGAAACAATAGTCATCTCTCCATAATAACACTGGTCTAAATTGTCCAATAAAAAGATACAGATTTACAGAATGGATTTAAAAACAAGATTCTGCCATATATTGTTTACAAGAGATTTATCATACAGGCAAATATACCCATAGGCTGAATGTTAAGGGCTAGAAAAAGATATACCATGCAAATGGAGACCAAAAGTAGTCAGGGCTAGCTACTCTTATATCCAACAGTGTAGATTTCCAGTCAAAATTATTTGTTAGAGACAAAGGAGGTTACTTCAAACTGGTTAAGGAAATCATGTAAAAACAATATATAATGTTTTCATCTATGCTCCAAATGTTGGAGCACCTACATACCTAAAAGAAAACCTACTCAGTACAAAGACTCAAATGGACGACAGTGACATAATTCTGGATGATTTCAACACAACTCTTTCACCAATAAATAGGTTATTTATACATAAACTAAGGAAAGACTCTTTAAACGAATGCTTTCAATGAAATGAACCTAGCAGAAATGTACAGAATATTTCATCTACCAAAACCAATTCACTTTCTTCTCAGCTTCACAAGAAATCTTTTCTCAAATAGACCAGTTTTAGGGAAAAAAGCAAGTCTTAGCAAGTACAAAAAGAATGCATCTTATCAGAACATAATGGAATGAAATGAGAAATCAATAACAATAAGCAACAGAAAGCAATTTAAATGTGGAGATTAAATAATGTGTTTTTGATTGTGGAGTGGATCATTGTAGTAATCAGGGGAGAAATAAAAAAATTCTTAGAAATAAATGAGAAGAGACATATAACATGTTAAAATCTTGGCAACAGTAAGAAGGGAGATTCTTTCATTTCACATAAATAAACCTTTATTACTTGTAAATATTTTTACATTATCATATTTTAAAAAACAAAATGAATAGTCCTATGAGAAGAGTCCTATGATCCTTGACCATAAATTTGAAATAAAAATCAGTCAGATAACCTCTGATGTCTCTTTGATAACCAGGTTTTATGACTGCATCTTCCTCCCCTGTCTTAAAGTGACTAAGATTGGCAAACCTTGCTTTAAAAGAGAGAAGAAATAGAATCCCAAAGAAAAGCCAAATGGATCAAGAGGAACAGATCTAGAATGCAGGACAAGAATCATTCCACTCAGTCCTTATCTAGCATTAAAATTAAACATCCTCTCTTCTGATCATCTAGAAATAATGTATCAGCAAGTATTTTAATATCATTATGTCCAGAATTGTCATAATAACTTATATTTTCCTTTTAATACATAAAATATAGATATATAAATATAAATATATAATATGGCACATGATATAAATTGTGTGTAATAGGCAGAAGAATATATTTTCTGTTATTTCTTTTTGGTAAATATCACATTAGCTACATATTTAAGGGGAATATAAACCTTTATGGTATAAAAATGACACACCTTGCTTTTCAGGACTTGGAGGGTAAGCAGGTGATATAGGAGCCCAGGCAATATTGACAAGTCTAAGCCTGTTGACAAGAAGGGCAAGCTGCATTTTACTTTCTCCAGGGGCAATAAATTAAATGAACATATTCCTAATGGTTTCATTAAGATTTTATAAGATAAAAATGATCTCTTTTGTCTCTTTTCAAGATAAGCTCTATCTTGGCTGTTACACAAGCAATTTATCTCACAGCTCAAAGAAAGTCCTTGAGCAAAGTCAAAAAAGTTTTCAGGGACAGATTCGAGCATAAATTTCTCTTATTCTCTGTTATACTTTCTTTCAGATCCACTCATTGGCTACTAATCCATGAAGCAGTTAAAATATCATAATTACTTTTTAAATTTGTTCTTTTTAAATGGTAGAGTGTATTTTGAAATATACATACATGGAATGCAACACATTATAATTAAGATCCCATTCTTGTGCCATTCACTGGTAGTATATTAATATATGAGCCAAGGGAAGTTATTTCTGATTTATTCTACTGTGTTTCCTAGTCCAATTTTCCATCCCTTCTCTTCATTCCCCTTTGGTCAATCCAATGAACTTCTATTCTTTCCCTCACTACCTCCCATATTGTCAATTAGCATCCACATATCAGAGAAAACATTTGACCTTTGTTTTTTTGGAGTTCGCTTACTTCACTTACAATGATATTTTCCATTTCCATCCATTTAATAGCAAATGCCATAGTTTCATTCTTCTTTATGACTAATCCTATTGTGTACATCTGCCACAGTTTCTTCATCCATTACTCTATTGAAGGGCACCTGGGTTGGTTCTATAATATGGCTATTGTAAATTGAGCTGATATAAACATTGATGTGGCTGCATCACTGTAGAATGCTGTTTTAATTCCTTTGTGTATATCCTGAGGAGTTGGATAACTGGGTCAAATGGTGGTTCCATTGCAAGTTTTCTGAGGAATCTCCATACTGCTTTCCAGAGTGGTTATACCAATTTGCAGTCCCACCAGCAATGTATGAGTCTACCTTTTCCCTGACATCCTCACCAACATTTATTGTTACTTGTATGCTTGATAATTGCCATTCTGAGTGTAATGAGATGGAATTTCAGTGTAGTTTACACTTGCATTTCTCTGTTACAGATGTTGAACAATTTTTTCACATATTGTTGACCATTCATATTTCTACTCCTGAGAAATGATACACAATTTCAATGAAATTTCTGTAAAAAAAATATATATATACCAATGACATTATTCATAGAACTAGAAAAAATATTCCTTAAATTCATCTGAAACAATGGAAAACCCAGAATAGCCAAGCAATACTGAGTAAGAAGATTGATTCTGGACACATCACAGTGTCTGATCTCAAATTATACTACAGAACTATATAGTATAAACAGCATGTTACTGTCATCAAAATAGACTCTAAGACCAATGCAGTGGAGTAGACAACATGCAGATGAACTGACATAATTACAGACATTTGATACTGGAAAAAGGTGCCAAATCATATGATGGATAAAACACACTCTTTTTAATGCATAGTGTTGGGAAAACTGGATACTCATTTGTAGAAGAATGAATTTAAATCCCTATCATTCTCTGTGCACAAAATTGAATAAAAGAGGGTCAAAGACTTTGAAATGAAACCATAAATCTTGCAACTGCTGGAAGAAAACATAGTTTATTCAAGACTGTTGTTTAGATAGTGGATAAATTCAAATCTTTACTTGAAGCATCTAGTCTGTCTAGATGTTTAGAAGTGCCTGAAATATGTTAAAATATAGACGTAATAAGATGTAACTTTGTAAATATATTTTTGCTAAAATTCATGCAAATACTGTTTTTTGGGGGAACAGATCTGTTCAATCACCTCTGTGAGCAGTACAGTACTCTGTACTTGTTCAGTCATGTGAAGGAGGAGAGAAAACAATTGCAAGAGGTAATATATTAGTGTGTTCATATTTTTTCCTGTATGTTTTTTGCATTTTGTTTTGCAGTGTACATAGTTAATAAAATGGACAAATGAGTCTCTGGTTTGAAATATTTAGTCCCTAGATGTTAAAGAGGTTGCCAGTGTATAACCAAGCAGTTAGTAAAATTAGCATTGTTTGTATACTTTGTGTTGAAATTCACAGGAAAGCTTGTTCTCTGAAAAGGACTTCTGGATATAAATTTGTTCAAACATATCTGAGAATTACATATGCCTGCACCAGTGCCCAGGACTGAAAGTAGAGAGAAGAAGGAGAGAAAGTTCAAGAAATTCAACAAAATTATCTATGAATAGGAAGATATCACCACAGACACTTTTGGAATCCAGAGGATCATTAGAATTTATGTCAAAAATTCATATTGTAATAAACTGCAAAATCTAGAAGACATTGACAGATTTTGACACACATATGACTAGCCCAAATTGAAGCAGGAGGATACAGAAAACCCTAAAAAGACCAATATCTTGCAATGAAGTTGAGACAGCAATCAAAAGCCTCCCAACAAAGAAAAACCCAGGATCAGGTAGATTCTCAGCTGATTTCTACCAGGCTTTTAAAGAAAATCTAGCAGTCTTTCTCAAATGATTTCATGGAATTGAAATGGAGGGAGCACTTCCAATACTTTCTGTGAAGCCAGTAGAACTCTGATATCAAAACAAGACAAAGACATATCTAGGAAAGAAAACTAAAGACCAATATCCCTGATGAACATATATGCAAAAATACTCAATAAAACATTAGTAAACTGCATTGAAAAACACACCAAGAAGAAGATACACCATGATCAAGTGGGCTTTATTACAGGATGAAAGGTTCAGCATACACAAATCAATAAATGTAATTCACCACTTAAAGAGAATCAAGAACCAGAATCATATAGTCATCTCAATAGATGCAAAAGAGGCTGTTGATAAAATACAGCAACTATTCATGTAAAAACTCCAGAGAAGCTAGGAATGGAAGGAACTTAGCTCATCAGTATAAAGGCACTATGCAAGAAACCCAAAACCAGCATCACACTAAATGGAAAAAAAAAAGTGAAAGCTTGTCCTGTAAAATCATGGATAGACAAGGATGTCCGCTCTCCCCTCTTCTATTCAATATTGTTCAAAAAACTCTTTCCAGAGCAAACAGGAAAAAGAAGAAATTTAAAGGGATACAAATTGGAAGAGAAGAAGCCAAACAATCACTATTTGCTGATGACATTATCCTATATCTACAGTACCCCGCAAAATCCACCAGAAGACTTCTGGAGTTAATAAATTAATTCAACAAAGTATTGGGATAAAGATCAGCATTCACAAATCTATAGTCTTACTGTACTCCATCAGTGATTGAAAGGATAAATAAATCAGGAAAGTCATCCCTTTCACAATAACATAAATCTGAGAATTAACCTAACCAAGGAAGTGAAAGAACTCTACAATGAAAACTTTAGAATCTTAAGAAAGAAATTGAAGAAGGTCTCAGAAGATGGAACCCCCCCCCCCCCACACACACACCAGGTTCTTAGATAGGCAGAATTACTATCATCAGAGTGGCCACACTATCAAAAGCAATATACAAATTCAATGCAATCTCCATCAAAATACCAATGGCATTCTTCAAAGAAATAGAAAAATCAGTCCTTAAATTCATTTGGAAAAACAAGAGACCCAAATATCCAAAGCAATTCTGAACAAGCAAAGGAATGCCAGGAAGCAGTGCAATGGCCAGTTCTTAAATTATACTACAAAGCCCTAGTAACAAAAACAATATGGTACTGGCATAAAAATAGGTGTTAAGACCAATGGAGTAGAATAGAACACCCCAAGGCAAAATCAATACTTACAGCCATCTGACTCTTCATAAAATTATACAAGAATTGTATGTTGGTGAACAGACCCACCTTTATAGCAACTGGTACTAGGAAAACCGAAATCTGTATGTAGAAGAATAAAATTAGATTTGCACAAAAGTCAAATCAAAATGAATCAAAGATTTAGGAATTAAACCAGAAACCTTGCAATTGTTAGAAGAAAGCATAGGGTCTACACTCCATCATATCGGCACAGACACTGACTTCCTCAACATCACCCCTAAAGCAAAGACAATAAAACCAATAATCAATAAATGATTATCAAAATAAAAACATTCTGCACATGTAAAGAAACAAAAGTGAAGAGAGAGACTACCGAATGGGAAAAAAATCTTGCCAGCCACTCCTCTGACGGGAGTTTAATATCCAGATATCTGAGGAACTTAAAAAACTTTATGAAAACATCCCCCAATAACCCAATTAATAAGTGGGTCAAAGAACTAAATAGAAACTTCACAAAAGAGGAAATACTAATGGCCAAGAAACATATGAAAAAATGCTCAACATCTCTAGCACATAGTAAGATGGAAATGAAGGTGCCCTGCCTGGCCCAGGGTCACAGCCCATGTGCATCTCCAGCACCACCAAGTTCCATAGCCCTTGGTCTCCAGCAATGCCTAAGCCCACCGTTCACCATCTCCAGCGATGTCCAGGCCCAGCCTGCAGTCTCCACTCCTGTGCCCTGCGTGGTCTCTGTGTCCGTGCTATGGCTTGCCATCTACCAACACGTGGGGTCACCTCTGCCTGCTGTCATGGATTATTCCTGACCTGGAGGCCACCATCCCTAGTGGGGCAGCTCCCTTCTTGGAACACTGCATTATTAAGTACCTCTGAGGCATCAGCTATGGAAGACTAGGAGGTTTGAACAGTATAGTATTGCTTTATTTTAGAATTTTTTTATCACTATTATTATTACTATTATTCATAGGATTCCTACAATTATATTCCTATTTTTCTTTTTTGTATTATTTTTCTCACTCTATTTTCCTCTTATCTCTCTGTTTCCTTGAAGACTCTTTCTCCCTTTTCTCATACTAACAACCAATTTCTTTTGATTCCACTTTTACTATTCCTATGACCTAGTACCTCTATAGACTCCCTTCTTACCTCATTCACATTACGTCCTACACCCCTCCCCATCCTTTTTGTCCACCTTTAGAAATTGTGGACCTTATTGCAAATCTATTGCTTATGCTGTAGGTAATAATCAAGCTCATCACCTCTGTTTCTTAAGACAATACTATTAATATCAAAATGAAATTAAACCCGTATCTCTCACCCTGTATAAAGCTCAACTCAAAATGGATCAAGGACCTAGGAATTAGACCAGAGACCCTGCACCTAATAGAAGAAAATGTAGGTCCAAATCTTCATCATGCCAGCTTAGGACCAGATTTCCTTAACATAAGTCCCAAAGCACAAGAAATAAAAGCAGGAATCAATACACGGGATAGATCAAACTACAAAGCTTTTTCTCAGCAAAGGAAACAATCAACCATGTGAAGAGAGAGCCTACAGAGTGGGAGAAAGCATTCACCACACATACACTTCAGATAGAGCACTAATCTCCAGAATTTATAAAGAACTCAAAAAACTTTACACCAAGAATACACATACCCCAATCAATAAATGGGCTAAGGAAATGAGCAGACACTTCACAGTAGATCTTCAAGCAACCAACAGATATATGAGAAACTATTCAACATATCTAGTAATAAGAGAAATGCAAATCAAAACTACCCTAAGATTTCATCTCACCCCAATTAGAATGTCTATTATCAAGACAAGAATATAAGCAACAATAGGTGTTGGCGAGGATGTGGGGAAAAAGTTACAGTCATACTTTGCTGGTGGGATTGCAAATTGGTGCAAGTCACTCTGGAAATCAGTATGGAGGTTCCTTAGAAAAGTTGGAATGGACTCACCATTTGACCCAGCTATCCTACTCCTCAGTTTATACCCAAAGGACTTAAAATCAGCACACTACAGTGATGCAGCCACATCAATATTCATAGCAGCTCAATTCACAATGGTTAGATTGTGGAACCAACCTAGATGCCTTTCAGTAGATGAATGGATAAAGACACTGTGTTACCAGTTCTAAGGGTATGTACACATTTACAGGTAAAATTTGTACATGTAAAGTGACATATAAAGTTACTGCAGTATTTTAACAGCAAAAGATTAAATATACTAAAAGATCAGAAGGGGACTGATTAAATCAAATGTGCTTTATGCACAGTGGAACATTGTACTAGTATAAAAGATGATGTTCTCTGTAGGGTTTCTTCCACGTCCAGTGTGGGTGAGGGAAAGGGTTTCTGTTGGAGGGATGAGCTGGCTGTAGGTTAGTCACTAAGAAACTTACTTAATAGAATAACCACATGAGATGATTACCTTTTTAAATTAAACGGTGCGTGATAGATCGAGCCATGCTAAGATCTGGCTCAAACCAAAATGGAGGAGCCCACCTTCCCTTTATTTATAGTCATAAAGGCAAAAAGGGGACCAGGAGGAGCTTCTTCTGTGAGGAACAGGATGGGGTGGAGTTAAGGAAGCCATTTGCTCTAGTGGGTCATCCCAGTAGGACCAGCATATTCCAGGCAATGAGCCACTCTGCACAGAAGGCACATACTTTAAACAATCTGGAACAATCTCTTAATGATTGCCAGTTCCTGGAAGCCAGATTTCCTTGTCTGACAGCTCACCAAGTCTGGTTTTAATTGCTGGTCATAAATGACTTCCCACAGTTCTCTATGAAAATCTTTAAGGTATGTTGTTTTCAACAACTTTATTGATATAGAATTACTGTGTCATGGACTGGGATTGTTGCTCAGTGGTAGAGCACTTGCCTGGCATTTGTGAGGCACTGGGTTTGATTCTCAGCACCACATATGAATAAATGAATAAAATAAAGGTCTATCAACATCTACAAAAAATTAAAAACATGTCATATAGTTCATCCAGTTGAACTGTACGATTTCGTGAATTTTGATATGTTCTCAGACTTGAGCAGCCATCGCCACCATCTAATTCCAGGATGTTTTTGTCATCTCAAAAAGAAACCTTACACCTGTTGAAATCATTCACTTACCTCCCCCTGCCTCCATCTGGTCCTAAGAAACTACTAATATATTGTCTCTATAGATTTGCCCCTTCTGGATTTCATATATGTTGAATCCTACATTGTATTAGTCTTTGCATCAGACTTCTTTCACATAGCATAATGTTTGCAAAGTTGTTCCTTCCAAAACTTATTTTTTTCCTTCTTGTATTAAAAATGTTCCATTGTGAATGTGATACTGAAAAAAAAGACACTGTGTTATATATACACAATGGAATATTACTTCTCCATAAAAAAGAATAAAATCATGACATTTGCAGGTAAATGATGACATTTGCAGGTAAATGAAATTGGAGAATATCATTCCAAGTGAAATAAGAAACTCCCAAAAAACCAAAGGTCAAATGTTTTCTCCCATAAATGAGTAATGATACATAATGGTGGGGGAAGTCAAGAATGGAGGAAGAATGGATTGTGTAGAGGGAAATGAGGGGTGGGGAGGAGGTGGGGGTAAGGAAAGACAATAGAATGAGACAAACATCATTACCCTATGTACATGTATGATTACACAAACAGTGTGACCCTACTTCTTGTACAACCAGAAAAATGGAAGTTGTACCCTATTTGTGTAGAATGAATCAAAATTTAAAAAAAAAGGAGGCAGATAGTGGCACTACCAAGAAGAATCAAAAGAGCTCCAGAAAAGAAAGTAAATCTGAGGATAGTTCAGATGATGAACCTTTAATTAAAGATGGAAGAAACCACCTCAGATGAAGAGTTAAACTGTAAAGAAATTATTTGTAAATCACAATGAAGCACATTTTCACAGAGGTATATAAAAATCATCCTGCTTATGATTTAACTGAGAGATTTCATTCAAAACTACTGTTAAAGAGCTAATTTCTTGATATAGAGGACAGAGATAGATAACTTATTTCCATAGATTCCAAGATCTGATTTATACCAGTAAAAGAAATGTAGTTCCTTTTCTAAATACTTGCTAAGCATTATGTTGGCAGGCCTTCCTTCTGACACTTTTATCTCCAGTGTTACATAAATTTGACTTTGCCAATTTAAATTGCATTTCTATGGAATTTTCAGTTTAAAAATCTTGCATGGCAGTAATTGTTCCATGTTTTTATAGCTGTATTTTGTACACTTAGGATTTCTTTATATAAGGTCGTAGATTTCTGAACTGTCATAAGTTTTAGTGCCCTTAATATTAGCCTGCTTAGAACACACCGTTAATCAAGTGGAACAAAACTCCTATAGCCAGCATTCACACCTGCAGAGACTTCAGTGTTTACTACATGAGATATTCTGAATGCACATCTCCTCGGTTGGTGTGAGAACTCCTGTGGCAGTGAGCTCATCATATTATCAGGCTACAGGTGGCCAGGGGACTAAGTTGGAAGTTCTCTCCTGCATGTGTATATATGTCAAATTGTCAGCAGGACAGAAATGGCAGATGTTATTTTTGTATATTTAAAAACCAACTTGCTGTTTATAAAGAAAATTTTAAAATTAAAAAAAGGCAATGGAAACTACACTCTGATTTTATTCCACCCCAGTCAGAATGTCAATTATCAAGAAAACAATAATAAATTCTGGAGAGAATGTAGGAAAATATGTACACTCATACATTGCTGGTGGAACTGCAAATTAGTAAAATCACTATGAGAAGCAGTGAGGAGATGCCTCAAACAACTATTCATGGGACCACCACGTGATCCAGCAATTCCATTCCTTGGTGTTTGTTCAAAAGAACTAAAATTTGTGTTCTATAGTGTTTTTATAGTTCAATGTTTATAGCAGCACAATTCACAACAGCTAAATTATGGAATCAGCACAGATGCCCATCAACAGATGAAAGGATTAAGAAAAGTTGGTATATATGCATAATGGAGTTTTACTCAGTCATAAAGAAGAATGAAATAATGGCATTTTCTGGTAAATGGGTAGAAACAGAGACAATCATGTTAAGTGAAGTAAGTCAGACTCAGAAAACCAAAAGTCAAGAGTTTTATCTCATATGTGGAAATTAGAGCAAAATAAGGGAAAGAAGGTGGCAGGGAATGAGATTGCTTATCATGAAGAGAAAAGGTAAATCAGTAGAGTAGAAGAAGGAGAATAAGAGGGAAAAGTGGGTAGAATATTGAATGAATTAAACATCATGTTCCTTACATATATAAAGGTAAAAAAGTCATTTCATAGATATAAGAATGAATGAAATCAAAATAAATAAATGCATGAAAGTAATATCAATAGAGAGGAGGAGAGAAAAAGGGAAAAAGAAGAGGGAATGGCAAGGGGAAGGGAGGGAATGGAAAATTAAATCAAATACATTGCATATCTTATTTTTTCATAATTAACTTTAATAGTATGTATAATTGTAATGCTCTAGAAAAGAAAGATTATCTGTTTAAAAATCCTTAAAAATAACAAAAATTCCCAAGTGAGCCAATTTAAAATTGGAAAAGTGATCTACATAGGCACTGATTTAAAGAATAACTACAAATGTCCAAAATATATATGAAATAATGCACAATATTATTAGTCATCTGGGAAATGCAAATCAAAACTACAATGAAATCTTATCACATTGAATGCCTACTACCAATAAGTAAATTACTGCCAGGAAGAGTGTGGAGAAAATGAACTCATACACACTGTGGGAGTGTGTACTGTCATTATGAAGAACAGTAGCAGTATGGAGATTCTCAAAAAACTAAATAGACCTGCTATATGATTTAGCTATCCTGTTTTGATCATATATCCAAACAAAATGAAATCAGCATACAAAGAGACACTTGCATGCTCATGTGGGTAAAGAAATGGGGTGTATAAACAAAATAGAGAATTATTCCACCATAAAGAAGAATGGAATCTTATGATTTGCTGTAAAATGAATATTACTGAAGGATATTACCCTTAATGAAACAAGGCAGACACAGAAAGACAAGTGCCACATATTCTCTCTCATTTGTGAAAACAAAAATAAATAAATAAATAAACGAATAAGTAAATACAGGCGCAGTGGTGCATGCCTGTTATTTTAGCTACTCAGGAGAATGAGGTGGGAGGATTGCTAATTTGAGATCAGCTTGCACAACTTTTTGAGATCTTGCCTCAAATTAAAAATAATAAGTTGCTCAGAACTAGAGCAACCTTGGTACAATCTCAAGTGCCAAAATACAGAAAAAAACCCCAAAACAAATAATATAATAGACATGAATGTAGACAATGATTATTAGAGTGTGAGAAATATGTTTGGGGTGGGGGTTAAAGGAAGATTGGACTTTATGACTGCATACAGTTACACATGTGAACTACATTAATATGAGTAAGTAGTATATGTTAATAATGAGCAATTATTTAAAGTAAAGCATGTATTGACACTACATCAGAAAACAATTTTTAAAATTCTATTTATTTAGGATACAACATGAGGACACACCTTGACACAATCACATAACCATGGAACCCAACACTCTGGTTTAGTGCTCAGCTCCGTCCCTCTGCAGCTTATCTCTGTCCTCTTCATCAATCCCTCATCAATCCATTTATAGTCTCCTTTCTAAACAGACATTCTTGTCCTGTGGACATACTCAGTGCTCTGACCCACTGTGCCACATGGGTGCAGCATGCACATACAAAAGTTCAGGCAGATTCATTCCAGTGTTCTTCCACTTTCCCATCCCTTCTTCTTCTTCCTCAATTCCCTTCATGTACTCCACTGATCTTTCCTCTATTTTGATGAAATTCCCTCTCCCTGCTTTTTTCCGTTTGCTATCTCTTTCTTTAGGAATCAATTTTTAAATATACCTTTTATCTTCACAAGTTAATTATCTCTGGTATCTTGTTATCATAACATAATGTTGACTAACACACAAAGCTTGTACCAAGAAGTGGGGTCATTGTTGCAACTGTAGAAGAGGATGTGAAATTGATTTATAGGAGGAATTTGGAAAAGTTATGGGAAATAGGTTATTAAGAGCTGTAAGTGGAGCTTAATAGGAAAATCTTTTGGAGGATCAGAATACCAGAATGCTGATGGAATTGTGGACAGCAATGTTATGTTGATGCCTTTTCAGAAGGAAATGAAGACCCACCTGTGAATTGGACTAGTGATCACCCTTGTAAAACTATGGAAAGAATTGTGTGCATTTCATCCATTCCCTGAAATTTGCAGGTTACTGAGCTTAAGATTATGAACTAGTTTACTTGGCAGAGGAAATTTCAAGGCAGCCTAGATTTCAAGCAGTGACATGGGTATTACTGGCTGCTTTTTACCACATTTGCAGTAGAAATCAGAAACAAAGTGGTATAAAGTAGAAAGAAAATTTGGCAGCCTGGTCATAAAAGGATTGTACAGTTGGTAACTCCTATAAAAAAGGCCAAGTGGCTTGGCATGGTGGCACTTTTCATAGTACCAGCTACTTAGGAGGCTGATGCAGGAGGATAGCTTGGGTCTAGGATTTCACCACAAGTCTGGGCAGCGTGGGGAGACTCCATCTGTTAGAAAAGAAAAGAAAAGTACAAAAGGTACTCAATTGCTTTGCACTGAGACAACAGGAAAGATGCTACAGGGGCATCTCAGGATTGTGCAGGGCCACCCCACTTTCACAGTTCAAAGGTGCAGAAATGAAAAGTTTTTTCAAAGATTTCTCATAGCACAATCATTTGAGAAAAGTTTCTGGAAACCTACCCTGCCAGGACCCCTAGATTCACATGAGCTTCATCGCTTAAAGGAAGAATTAAACTCCACTCCTCTTGAAGGTGAGTGTATCAAAGAATATTTAAAACCATCCACACCAGTCAGTGAAATACAAACAGAAGTTGTTTAATGAAACATGTAGGACAGCTCTTCCAGGAGGAAACCTGATGTGTCATGCTTGCAGCATTTAATCCTTGTTCTTTGCCTTGCTGCTTAGAAGTTGAACTTAATAATATTCAAAGAAGAATAGCTGCGGGAAATAATGGAATAACCTTGAAATCCTATACCTAGAGAGCCTTTCTCTAGATTTCTCATTGCACTAGAGAAATCACTATTTTTAAAACACTTATTTATTTGGAGTAGGAGATGTGTTTCTCACAACAAAAGGCAAATCTACAATGATACAGTCTTCTATTGCTTGAGCATGCTGCCCTGCAGATTGTGTGGCCTATAGGTCCTCACAGGAGATGGTTCTTGTGGATAAACTCAGAAATGTAGTGAGTGTCATCATTGAAAGACCATTTTAAGAAATTCTGTGAAGCTATGCCCCACTCAAATAGGGTTGCAGAAAAGACAAGATCAGTCAGGGAGAGGGAGATTCGTGTGGAAAGAATGAGGAGAGAAACCTAGGATGAGCAGAAGGGTGTGGAAGGCATTTACATATCACTTAAATGTCATAAGTCAGTGGAAGATAAAAGAAGACAGCAAAGAAGGGAATCAGTGCAAGAGGAGAATCATGCAATCTTTACTTTGAGGTGACGAAAAGAGTGAGATAATATTAATCTCCCTTCCCCAAATATTTTCAGAATTGATGTAAAGAATAGGGAGTGGAGAAAAGTGTAACTGGATACAAAGGTTTCACTTCTTGATGAGAGAAGCCAATGAGTATAACCAGAAGATAAAAAATACAGGAAGACTCTTCTCAATTTTCAGATATCTCTGAAAATGGACACTGCCCCTGTAGCAGGGCCTGCTCTCTGCACCCTACACCCCCTGGTCATCTGCCTGCCCCGTAGACCCAGAGGATTGCCTTTCCACAGGTTCTCCTGACTGTGGTCAATTCCTGCTTGCCGAACTCAATATCCCAGGATTCATCTGAAAATTGAGGAACAAGGAAAGCATGAGGATCTAAAAAATCCTCTACATATTCACTCTAGGATCATGCACATTCCAAGCTCAGTTTAGGATGTATATCTCT
The DNA here is from genome assembly GCA_020662805.1 of Glaucomys volans. Lineage (NCBI taxonomy): Eukaryota > Metazoa > Chordata > Mammalia > Rodentia > Sciuridae > Glaucomys > Glaucomys volans. The sequence goes on from JAJEJO010047434.1 coordinate 326,658, forward strand.
GAGCACACTCAGGGGTCATAGACTAAGAAGAAAATAAAGAAGATACATTCCTGGGCGTGTTCAGCTCAAGGTCAGACCCAAGGTGAAAGGCTAAATTGGTAAAAAGAAAGCCTCTCGGCCTGCTCGGTTCAGGGTCAGAACAGGAACACTTCTGTGCATGCCCAGTTGGATAATTATGATGGGTCATATTTTCTCTAGGAACCTAAAAGATAAACTTAAGAGTGGCTCCACTCAGGTGAAGACCAAGTTTCAATGCTAGTGTTGGACACTCGAGTCTTGTCACTGCCTGTCATGTGGATGGCCTAGAGAGGTTTTGACTTGGTCTCCCATTAGCCCTGCCTGGCTATGCCTTCCCTTCTTGGCCTATACCTGGGTCACTGGGCACAGTTGGGCCTGGAAAGGGAGAAACAGCACAGCTGGGCTCCCAGCTCCAGGATCAAGTTAGAGACAGATTTAGCATGTCTCCTGGCCCTTCTTTGGCTCTTGGCCTCCTGTTCCCATTAGATAACTGACCTTCTACTTCCCTTTGTAGTTTTGAAGTTCTTTTGGTTCAGTTTTCAAATTCCTCTCTGGGAATCTGCACAGACAACCCACAATCCTTTCAGTATTTCAGTCCACGTTGGGCTTCTGCATCACCCCAGGAATGGACTCTGCCCCTGTAGCCAGGGCCTGCTCTTTGCACTCTACACCCACTGGTCATCTGCCTGCCCTGTAGACCCAGAGGATTGCTTTCCACAGGTTCTCCTGACTGCGGTCAGTTACTGCCTGTCAGTTACTGCCTGCCAAACTCAATGTCTCAGGATTCGTCTTTGAGAATGGTCCTGTGTCTGACACACAGAGCTCTCATCTGGTGCCTGGCCCCGTACCTGTTCTCTGTCCCTGTTTCTGGCCTGTTGTGGTCAGGACAACTCCTGTGTAAGGAGCTTAGATCCTTGTCTGGCACATGAGTGTTTAATACATTTTAACTTTATTATCAATGAGAAATTTCCCTCCAAGTACCATTATCCCTGGGGAATTGCAGCTGATTTTGCCCTGGTCTCCCACCACAGGGCAGAGGAAGAGGCAGGGAGGAGAGCCCATGGACTGTTGTCACTTCCCCAGTGGGAAGTGTTAATTGGCTTCCCTATAGCAACCGTTTTACTACCTATATGTATCCCATAACATCATGTTATAAATCTTAAACACACACAATAAAATTTATTTAAAACAAAAGACAAAAAACAAAAACAAAAACAAAAAAGAGTGGCTCCATTATCTTGGAGTTCATAACTGGTTCTTTGTAAATTTCTTCAAAAAAGTTTTAGCCGAAACAAAACAAAGGACACTGTGAAGATACATTACTGTTAGAATTTGCCCCTAAAGGTGACTTCTTAGTGACTTACAATAGGTAAAGAGAAATGCCCTTGGGCTGATCAGGCACAAGATTTCTCAGTCTGAGGAGAAAGATGGTGGATGTGGTTAGCAAAGGCTGAGTAGGGGTAGGATAGAAGTAAGGATAGGCAGAAAAATGTGAACCAGGAAGGGGAAGGAAACTAGTTTTTACTTAAGAAGCTCCATGAACTCCCGTATCTTACTTCTCAAGCCCATTTTCCTTGACATAAATTGCTAACAGGCCATTGAATCTTAGAGTACTGATACAAAACCTCAACCTTCTCCCCAGTGTTGATCCAATAATGAGGACAAAGTTTTAACAAAAAGAAACAAAATGTATCACTGCTTCACTAGCAAAGGGTAACACACAGTGGACTCCTGTCCCAGAGTCTGTGATTCTAACTGACAGGGGAACAGTGGGCTTTAAAAGAGGTGACAGAAATGCTAGACTCCAGTTTCATGCTGACAGGAGTCATAATTTATTTGTAGCCTGGAGAGGTAGCAATTCATAGATCCACATGTTCCCTAACTGAAACCCAGATTTCTTCATTCCTGTGGTTCATGAGCCAAGAGGACAGACAACTCAATTTAGGATTGGAAGAAGGGTAATCTTATTTTGGCTCTGTCTGGGGGTGGGGAGACAGGGAGAAGAGGAAAGAAAAAATGTCAATCTTAAAGTAAACCTCAGTGGCACAAGAACAAGGGATATATTCAAAGGATGAAGTGGACCCCTGTTACAGTATTGTGAATCTTGTTAATTAATGTCTGCTTACATTGTTAACTGACACATCATAATTTCCTTAGACTAAATAAAGCAAATAAAAATGTTGTTAGAGATTGTGATATTGGCGAATTCAAATGTTAATAACTGGATGATGCCACCATAGAGAGTCTGAAAGAGCCAGTCCACTGTGAATGCCCTGTGCTCAGTGATTAAGATAACTGAGCTCACAAGGTGGACAACCCCCAACAAACTTCACCTTTATTAATTAAAAATTTTAAAATTTGTTCTTTTTAGATATACATGACAGTAGAGTATATATAGTTATCATTCATTTAGTACTTATCAGAATGATGATCCACTGATTGAGTTAAGGCTCTCTAACCTGATCATTTCACCTTCAAACCTTCTTTCATTGCCTCACACATGAGTATTTTGGGGGCACCTCATATCTAAACCATAACAAGGGAATATTGAAGGGAGTAGAACATAAAGAGAAATGAAGCAGAATTCAACGTTTCTTCCCCTCAAATTTCCTCTAGTAAGTTGGATTCTGATCACTAATGCTTCAGGTAGGACTGGTGCTTGAGTCAGAGTCCCACTGTGGATCTGCAGCTTCCCAGTCCACTCCACCCCTGAGTGTGCACTCAGCTATGGTGGGTGAAGGACAAGGTCTGAAGGAGGAGAGAGGAAAGGACGCAGACCATTGGGAGCTGCCTGAGGGATGTGGAGAGCTGGGGGGTAGGGGGAGCTGAGAAAGAGCAAGACTGTCGGAAAAAGGAAAGAGATAAAATAGGTGGTGATGTGACCAGGACAAGAAGAAGAGAAAATCTTTGAGAGAGAAGATGGTTATACAGATCACTGATAGTTGTGTGCTCCCTGGTCACAGGAGAACATGAGGAAAATCCAGGGTGAGTAAGATATATGCTGATTATAACTCAGCCAGGCAGGTGTCCCTGCTATCCTAGGGGCATCCAGGACCCTTCCCTTTGTCACAAGACCTTCCCTCAGGATTCCTCTTCTTGAATCATTGTTGCTCAGACTACAAGCATGTTGTGTTCTTCTTAACAGTGTCTAATTGTTGCTCCCCTACACACCACCACAACTCCTGAATTTCTCCTTCCCACACAGCTTTCCTCAGATCCCAGATGTGAGCTGCCCTCCCCACACAATCTCACTCTGCCCTCTGACTTCCCCACCTCACTAACACACACCTCAGTTTCCCTCCCTGAGAAACCCACTGCCTGCCATGACTTCATGCCTGGGCTGGGCTTCTCATTTCCACTTTTAGACTTCCTCAAGTTCTTTTCTCAGCTTTCTCACTTCCTGAATATGGTCTGTGTGTTTTTTTCCTCTCACAGCAAACGTCATAAAGGGAAAGGAGCTTGAGGCTGAGAGTCACAGTGATCTCCTGCATGGGACACCTGCACTGAATTGCAAAGATCTTGTCATCACTCTGGTCTCCACTTTCTTGTATGTAAAATGACTGCAAAGAACTGAGTATTAGCTAGTGTCACGTATGGCTCTGATGGTCCTTGTGACATCCTGTGCTCCCAACCCTTCCCATCCATGTGTTCTCTTCCCCACTCTGCCCCTCACTCCTTCCCTATCCCTCCCCCATGTTTTCACTTTCATTCTTTGCTTAGCATTTATCTAAGCTCCCAGGGCCTCATCTCTGTTCTCTTACTTCTATCCCTTCAGCCTAACCTCAATCCTTCCTCCTTGACTCCCTTTGCAAACCCAGAGCATTAATGTATCACATGACCCTTGGAATCCTCTGTAAATATGGAACACACAGTTATGCAGCGTTTCTGTCAGGATGGCCCACGACATAGCCTAAAAAGACATGCCAGTAGAAAACACCCAGGAATGTGAGATTATATCTTAAACTATTTTAAATACAGTGCTGCATTTACAATGATATAAGGGAAGTCCTCTTGGGAAAAAAAAAACAAAGAAGAAATGTAAAGCTAGAAAGGACTGTATCTGACCCCAGAGTCCACAAGACATTGCTATGCCCAGTTTCCCCTGGGGTTGGGCTATTGTGGTCATTGGATCTGAAGTTAAGTTCTTACATATGACAAAGAAGGTCAGAGTGGCAGTGGAGTCTTCTTCCACACCACCACTTCTGTGATGGAATACACTAGAGAAACATCCACCACATTATATAGGGAAGAATGCTCCTTAATCGTCTCATTATGTGGTGTTTATTTTGATTTTGATTTTCTCATTCTGGAAATTACATATCACTTGTCTGAGTTTAGAGTTTAGAGATCTCTACTTGCAGAGAGATCCTGTGGAAAGGGAGAAAAACTTTCTATTAATTTTCACGATATACAAAGAACTCAAATGCTTAACACCAAACCAACCAAACAAACAAACAAAAATCCCAATCAATTACTGGTCAAAGAATTAAACAGACTCATCCCAAAGAAAAATATGAATGATTCACAAATATATGAAAAAATGTTCAGCATCTCTAAAAATGAGAGAATTGCAAATAAAACTACACTGAGATTCCATCTCACTCCAGTGAGAACAGCAATGATCAAGAACACATGCAGCAACAAATGTCAGTAAGGTTGTGGGGAAAAGCGAAAGTTTACATATTGATGGTGGGACTGCTGATAGGCTCAAACCCTCTGTAAAGCAGTATTAGATTCCCCAAGAAACTAGGAATGGAACCACCATTTGATTCAGATTTGATTCAGATCCACTCCTGAGCATGAATTCAAAGGTTTAAAATCAGCATACTACAGTGACACATCCACATCAACGTTTCTAGCAGCACAATTCTCAATAGCTAAGCTATGGAACTAACCTAGATGCCCATGAACAGATGAATGGATTAAGAAATTTGGTACATACATAATGGAATATTACTCAGACATAAAGAAGAATGACTTTATGTCATTTATAAGTAAATGAATAGATCTGGAGACTATTATGGTAAGTGAAATAAGCCAATCCCAAAAAACCAAAAGTTAAATGTCTTTGCTGATATGTGAAAGCTAAACCACAATAAAGGTGAGGAGGGGAAGAAGAGAGGTTCAGTAGATTAGACAAAGGATATGAAAGAAAGGGAGTGGAGATAGGAATAGGAAAGACAGTAGAATATATCTAACATAATTTTCATATACACACATGAAATTACCTAAACGATCCCCGCCTCATGCTCACCCACAAGAATGGAGTCCTAATTAGAATAAGATGTGTTCCATGCCTGTATAATTTTATAAAATGGATTCTACTATTATGTATAACTAAGAAAACCAATAAAATAAAAATTTTAAATAGTGAAAAAAGAAATATTTACTTGCATAATCCTGGAATACAATGTTCAGTGAAATTGAAAAGTAATTATAAATTTGTAATACTTCTGTGAAGACTTGTGAAATTTAAAACAAATTAGACCAAGAGAACCCCCTCAAACAAGGATATCCATACAGAATGTTTTCACAGTTCATATCAGGAGTACAGAGGTAAACCCTTATGAATGGAAATTGTTAGGCAAAATAAAGAGTTTAGTTCCCCTAAACAGTCACAGAGAGAAAATTATATTTGAAATATTTTACTTTATGAAAAGAAATAGTATAACAAAAATAAACAGAGGGAAGGGAGGGGTGGGTTCGGGATGGAGGGGTAAGAATAATAACAGAATGTGTGACAGACATCATTGCCCTGTGTACATATATGAATGCACAGATGGGGTGACTCTACGTTGTGTCCAATCAGAGAAACAATAGCTGTTCTCCATTTGTGTTCAATGAATCAATAAGTAAATAAAATAAATAAATAAATAAACATTATTTTAAAAAATAAAGCACTGAGCATTTCCATGCTTGCATGATTATGTCAAAATGAATTGCAATAGTATGTATAACGACAACGCAGTAATAAATATATACTAAATTAAGGTCATATTTTTCAAGCCAATTACTCCTTAGTCATAACTTTCATTGTCATAATTTAAATTGCACAAGGTTGATTAAATATCAATAAGAGAAAGTAATTGTGAAATATTTTTAAATTGGAGGAGTTGAAAAGATTCCTTCAATACAATGCAGAGATAAGAAGCTATTGGAAATAAGAAAGAAGTTAAAGCTATGAAGATTTCTATGAAAAACTTTATAATGGTGACAGGAATTTCATAAGGGAAGAGAGCATGTCATGGGAAGTGGTTTTATTAAGTGGACCTGTGGCTTAGAATTTTCCAGAAATAATAAAACCCATAAATTTTTGGATTCAGGAAAGACAAAAATTCTAAAGTAGAATTATGAAAAATAAGCTTCATTTTTTCATGGAGAATAAAGCAAACTAAGAGATGCATGTGACTCTGCTGACAGAACATTTTAAAGCGAAGTTTTTTTGTATATTTCAGGTATTTCCTAAATGAACATTCAATCTATGTCAACTAAATACCAAGAGCTGAACTCAACAGTGTGAATAGAAACTTAACAGCTCAAACTCTAAAGAAAACACATGTAAACCACAAATATACCTGTCAGAGAGAGCACAGAGAAATGACTGAACTTTAATAAGTGTTTTACCTATCTGCATTTTCACCTAATTTTATCCCACTATTGCCATTTCTTCACTCTCTTCAACAATTAGTAGCTAAACTTTCCTCTTTCCTTCTGTTCTCTTTCATTTTTTATTACTTTTAGTTAATATTTCATTTCTCCTCTCTTTGGTAGCAGAGCCAACATCTACTACCTATCTTCTGCCTCTCCTCTGTACACTTTTATTTAATATTTAAAACTTTGTATTGTCTTCCTACCTTATTTTCTCTTTACTTAAGAAATTGTAAACCCAAGATATAATAGAATTCTATTGTTTATATAATTCCTACTCCATTTGCGTTGTTGTATTATAGTAATGGATGATGTAGACCTGCTGTTTAATGCCTGATCTAGTTCAGTTTTGTATTATTGATACTGAGGGAAATGCTGACCCCACTGATCCTACATAGGTGGCAATGAGTGTTACAGATATCAAAGTAGACACTGGAATTTATATTTAGGCTATATACACAATGCTAACATTTGCTCTATTCCTGACTCCCCCTTCCTCTATAGGGGCTAAAAAATGATAGGTAGTGACACATGGTGGTGCACACCTGTAATCCCAGTGACTCAGGAGACTGACGCAGGAGAATCATGAGTTCAAAGTCAGCCTAAGCAAAAGGGAGGCATGAAGCAACTTAGTGAGACCCTTTCTCTAAATAAAATACAAAATGGGGCTGGGGATGTGACTCAGAGATCAAGTGGCCCTGAGTTAAATCTTTGGTACCCTAAAGGAAAATTAAAAAAAAAAAAAAAAGAAAGTGATTGGGACACTTCAAGTTCTCAGAGTAGAGATCCTCCTGTTGGGGATTACCCACAACTCAGCCAAGTAACAGCAAATCTCATCCCACATATGATCTGGCTCCACTTGAAACTCAACAATACTTCAACTCATAGAATTGGTGAGACAACAGCCCTAATCCAAGTCAGGTGCAAAGAAGGAACAACCAGAGGGGTTCCTCAGGTCCCACACATGGACATCTACTTGTACATAAAAAACAGAGAAAAGTCCAAGTAAAAACAAAAACAAAAACAACTGCATACAAAAAGGATGCATGTATATGAGATGAGGGAATCCAGCTTATTTGATGTGCAAGTCCAAGTCTTCTGAAAACATCAGAAAACAGGCAAACAAACCTTTCCCCAAAATGACCAATTCCCCAAGAAAGATTTCCACAAATATGGGCATGGATGAAATTCCAGAGATAGATTATAAAAATTTTAGTAAAATATTCAGTGAACTCAAAGAAGATCTAAGGATCTCAGAGAGAATATATAGGAGATAAAAGACCATTTCAATACAGAAATGGAGATATTTAAAATAAATTAGAATTTCTGGCAATGAAAGACATAACAAATCACATTAGAAATTCACTTGAAAATGTTGCCAACAGATTGTATTTCATAGAAAATACAAGTTTAGGCTTTGAAGTCAGAACTTCAGACTTGAAGGCAGGGTATGACCTTGAATACTCAGTATGCAGTGAAGGGGTAAAAGACCATGATCAGAACATACAGGTACCCTAGGACAGCATCAAAGGAACAAACCTGACAGTACTGGGGAGAGAAGAGAACAATGTTACAGGCATTGAGGTCATTTTCAATGAGATAGTAACAGAAAACTTTCCCCATATCAGAAATGAGATAGACTTTGACATATAGGATGCATCTAGAACCACAGAGAAGATCAGAAGAGAACCTCTGCAAGACACATCATGATCAAAACACATTAACATATAAACTAAGGGGAAATACTAAATGGTTAAGAGAAAAATGTCAGGCCACATTTGGAGGCAAACCAATAAGGCTCACTTCTGATTTCTCAATTAGACCCTAAAATCAATGAGAGCCAAGAGAAAAAAAAAAAAAAAAAAAAAAGCAAAAAAAAAAACAAAACGAAAAAAAAAAAAAAAAAACTCAAATGCTTGCCAAAATTGCTATTTCCAGGAAAACTGTCCTTCAAAATGGATGGGGAAAGAAAAACTTTCTGGAACAAGGATAACCTAAAAGGATTCATGACTACCAAGCCAGCAGAACAAAGAACACAAAGATATAATAAAAATGGAGAAACCTCCAAACAAATCCAAAGTACCCAAGTAGATTAAGATGACTAGAAGAGCAACCAGCCATATGGAACTCAAGACAGAATTAAATATGGCAGACACACCAAAGGGCTGGAAATCACGAGCACCTCCACATAATAACACTGAATGTCAGGTTGTCAATTTCCCATTTAAAATACATAAATTCTCCACATCCTCACCAACACCTGTTGTTGCCTGTATTTTTGATAATAGGCATTCTAATTAGGGTGAGATGAAATGTTAAGGTGGTTTTGATTTGCATTTCTCTTATTACTAGAGATGTTGAACATTTTTTCATATATCTGTTGATTCCTTGTAGATCCTCTTCTGTGAAGTGTCTGCCCATTTCCTAAGCCCATTTATTGATTGGGTTATTTGTATTCTTGGTGTAAAGCTTTTTTGAGTTCTTTGTAGATTCTGGAGATAAGTGCTCTATCTGATGTGTGTGTGGCAAAGATTTTCTCCGACTCTGTAGGTTCTCTTTGCTGAGAAAAACTTTTTAGTTTGAATCTATCCCAGTTATTGATTCCTGCTTTTATTTCTTTTGTTTGGGAGTCTTGTTAAGGAAGTCTGGTCCTAAGCCAACATAATGAAGATTTGGACCTACTTTTTCTTCTACTAGGTGCAGGGTCTCTGGTCTAATTCATAGCTGCTCAATTCCTAATAGCTAGATTTGGAACCAACCTAGATGTCCTTCAATAGATGAACTGATAAAGAAACTATGGTATATAGACACAATGGAATATTACTCAGCCATAAAAAAGAATAAAATATGGCATTTGCAGGTAAATGGGTGAAGTTGGAGAATGTCATGCTAAGTGAGATTAGCTAATAACAAACAACCAAAGGCTGAATGATCTCTCTGGTAAGTGGATGATGACACATAATGTGGAGTGGGAGGGAGGCAAGAATGGAGAAAGGAGGGATTGCATAGAGGGAAAAGAGGGGTGGGAACAGGGTGGGGCAGTAGGATAATAACAGAATGAGATAAGCATCATTACCCTACGTACATGTATGATTACACAAATGGTGTGATGCTACTTTGTGTGCAACCAGAGAAACAACAGTTGTACTCCATTTGTGTAATGAATCAGAATAAATTAATTAAAAAATTTAAAAAAATAAAAATAAAATACATAAATTAGCAACATGGATCAAAAAGCAGGATTCAATTGTAGGATGCTCAGAAGAGACTGAACTCATAGGCAGAGGCACACAGACTAGAAGTAAAAGAATGGGAAACCTATTTTGTGCAATTGGAGTCCCCAAACCAGAAGGAGTAGCTATTTTTATATCTGAAAAATCAGATTTCAATTCAAAATTAATCAGAGGAGGAAAAAAATCACTATTACTGGCAAATGGTGCAATCCAATAAAAAGATAATGATAGCAAATACATATACACCAAATGTCCTTCCACCTAATAACATTAAAATATTTCTTGACATTGAATCTCAAGTAGACCTGAATACAATATTAGTAGGTGATTTGAACACACTCCTCTCTCTAGCCAACAGGTCATTCAAACATAAAAGAAAGAAAGACATTTCTGACCTATATAATACTATAAATCCAAAGGACTTAAGAGCCATCTCCTTCACCCCCAAAAAACTGAATACTTCACCCCCCAAAAATTGCTGATGCTCAATACACAAGAAAATATTTATAGCACATATGAGGAAAATGTGACCCATACAAAGTCAGCAAATGAAAAAATAATAGACAACCCAGATCCTAGAACTGGCAGAAAAATGATTTTAACATAAAGACACATTGAAATTTATAAGCAAAAGATGAAATGAATGGGTAAATATGGGGAATCTCATAAAATGAAAGGAAACAAAGAAACCAATCAACCAAAGAAAAAAACCAAAATGCATAGAATCTGTGTGAAGCAAAAACAGCAGATGACCTAACAACAGAAGAGGCACTGTAAAGAAAGAAGAATCTTTAAGAAAGGTGAATAGAAATTATTCAAAAGAAAGATTGAGAAAAAAGACCAAGATAGTAAAGCATCATCTATGACACATGTCATAATAATTGCATAGGAAATTCAACCCAGGCTTGCTTTACCACTGAGCTACATCCCAGCCTTCCACTTCATTTATTTATTTTTATTTTAAGACAGAGTCTCACTAAGTTGCTGATGTTGGCATTGAATTCATCATCCTGTTTCAGCCTCCTCAGCCTCCTGAGTAGCAGGGATCACAGGTGTGTGCCACTGTGCCCAACCAGAAATGATTTTTTTTGGCATAATGAGTGAATTTCCCACAAAATTGATGAAAACTATCAATTCAAAAATCCTCGTAAGGGATGGGACACAGCTCAGTAGATTGGAGCCCTTGCCCAGAATGCTCGAGGCCCCAGGTCTTCTCAGAACACCACCCAGAACAAAACAAACAGCAAGCAAACAACACCCCGCAGCCACCCACAAAGACCCCCAAATTCTAGTGAATCCAAAGCAGAATAAATACGAGGAAAACTACATCAATGTCAAACTGCTGAAAACCAAGCCAAAGGAAAAACCCTAGAAGCAGCCGTGAGGACAGAGCTTATCCATGGGAACAACGGGAGGACATGCAGTTGGCTTTTCATCAGACATGAACTCCAGCACGGAGTGGAGCAGATGAAGGGTTTAATATGCTGAGACCCAACCAAAATCAGCAACCCGTCTATTAGAATTACACATCCATCACAATAGCTTTTAAAAATAAAGTGAAATAAAGACATTTTATGATGAATGAAAGCTGAGGGGATTTGTTGCCAGTAGACCTGCTGAAACATGCTACAGGATGCCCATGACCTAGGTATGTGGGGGGCTGAGGAGGGTGAGCTGCAAGTTTAAGGCCAGCCTGAGCAACTTACCAAGACCTGTCTGAAAAAAAAAAAAAACATCAATAAAAGTTCTGGGAGTCACTTCAGGGGTAGCATGCTTGTCCAGCATGTGTGAGGCCCTGGGTTCAATCCTCAGTGAAGAAAGGAGCAAGGAAGGAATGGAAGTTCTTCAGGATAAGAAGAATACAAGTTGTAAACTCAGACATACAAGGCAGACTGGAAAGAATTGGCCATATCATATGAGTAGAAGCTTTTGTATTGATAAAACAATTCCTATAGAAAACATAAAAATCATAAGTGTTCACGAATATAACAAAATCTTAAAGTTCAAAATGAAAAGATCAATTGAGACAAAGGGAGAAATGATTAAATCAAAATCATGGTTGGAGTTTTTTTTTTTTAACATACCTTCTGTCAGCAACTGACAGAATAATTAAATAAAATCAGTGAGGAATAGAGAAAATTTGAACAAAAATGCCAACCAACATGACTCTATATACACATATTAGACATTTGCTTCAGCAAATTCTGAATGTAAGTTTTCTATTTTATTTCTTTTTTAAGATACACATGACCATAGAATGTATTTTGATGCATTATACACACATGGAGTGTGACTTCTTCTAGTCAGCACCCCATTCTTGTGGCTTGATGTGGAGTTGCACTGGTCGTGTGTTCATATATGAACATAGGGAAGTAATGCCTGATTCATTCTATTGCCTCTCCTGTTCCCATCCTTTTCCCTTCCCTTCATTCCCCTTTGTCTAAACCTATGAACATCTACCCTTCCTCCCCTCCCCTGTTATTGTGTTTCAGTGTCCATATGTTTTCTTCCAACACATATGGAAGATTCTTTGTGACAGGTCACATGTTGAGCCATAAAAGAAGTTTCAATTAATATGGAAAAATTGAGATCACTGAGTATGGTTTCACATGAGGGAAATAAATTTGAAATCAAAATGAAGTCGAGAAAATATTCAGAATATTTGAAAATTAAACAACACCTTGAAATGACTAATAAAATTGATGTGTCCCCAGGAAGCTGGACACAGTGACACACGACTGTATTCACAGCTCTGAGGAGGGGGAGGCGAGAGGATTACAAATTCTAGGCCAGCCTAGGCAACTTAGTGAGACTCTGTCTCAAATAAGTAAATGAATAAATAAATAAAAAATAAAAAGGACTGAGAATGTAACTCAGTGGTAAAGCAACCCTGTGTTGAATATCCAGTACTTTAAAAAAAAGTCAAGAGAAAAAGAAAAAATCATCAAATAACCAGTAGTAATAATAAAAGAAAAGATACCACCACGGAATCTATTATTTAAAATATAACCTGGGGATTCAATGAAAATCTCATGGTATTACATTTGAAAATAAAAATGAAATGAAAACAATCCTTAAAGAACACAACTTTACTGAAACTGAGACAAGAAGAAAGTGAACATCTGAATTGTTCCTTGGTAATTTGCTATTAAAACAGTAAATATTAAATACATAGTAAATCAAATGAAGTAAAAACAAATAATACATATTTGTATTTTTAAAAAACTCTCCCACTAAAGAAATGTGTGGCTCAGAAAGCTTAGTGAATTTTATCAAACATTAAAGGAGAAAAAAAATGCAATCTTACATAAAACCTATGTAAAAACAGAGATGGCAGCAGCCCACAATTTGCTAAATGAGGTCAGGCTATTCCTAACACTGATACCTCACAATGGAATTATAGCAAAGAATTACAGACCAATATTTCTCATCAATTTAGATATAAAAATTCTCAACAAAACTTAATAAAATCTAGTAAAGTCTAAAAAGGTATATCACAGGCACGTGGTTTATGTCAGAAAAGGAGCACTGGCTAAATATCTAAAAATCAAACAGCATAATTAATTACCTTAACAGATCATAGGCAAATGATCATATGTTCGTCTCAACAGATAGAAAAAGATTTGAAACATTCAATATCTATTCATGAGAAGAACTCTCAGAAAATTAGGAATTGAAGGGAATGTCCTCAGTTTTGATAAAGGACAACTAAAAGCTGTAACTAATGTGTTATGAATGCTGATATTTTATGCTTCCGAAATTGGGAACAAAGCAAGAACATCTGAGTTCATCATTTCTATTCAGCATTGCAGTGGATGTTTTGATATTATTAAGGACTAATAAGCCAAAAGGAAGGAATTAAAACCATTAAGCCTGAAAAGCAATCAGCCTACATACATTTGTAAGTGACCCAGTAGTCTATAGAACAGAGAACATCTGATTGTGTTCTGTGCTCTTTCTCAGTCCAGAGTGCATAGTCCAGAGTACATTTGGAAAGTCTGTTGGAGAACCAAATGAGCAATATTATAATCCAATTCAGGATAAAGGGCAATCAGAGAGTATCTGATCAGAAGTGCAACAATGAGTTAACAAACCATTTTGCTTTATCTGAAATTTAAATGAATATAAATATTAGCAAAAAACAACACAGAACACGTTATAGTGGAAAAAATGACATATAGAAACAATTCAGTTTGATAAAAATATAATTCATAGAAAAATAATGGCTACAAACGAAAATGCACAAAACCTTTATATTCAATGTTTGATGCATCAGTTTTTTTACTATGTACTTTTTATATAAAAATAATTTATATAAAATATAAAATCATTTCAAGTAAAATGATTTATTACAGTGAATATACTTTTAATACAGTGTAAATAAAATTTGGAAAGACAAATTATTTAATCGTGGTTTTAACATAATGGAATTAGCTTGCTTAATGGAATGTATTTGGTGTGTTTTGTCATAGATACTTTAGTCTGGAGATTTAAGAACAGAGTGATCCTCAGAGGACTGGAGGAATTGGGCTTGTTTGGATTACGAATGCAGTTTGCAAATCTTCCTGAAGGCTGACCTTAACTGTGGGACTAGGTATGGGGGAAGTAGCCCAGAGGCAGATGAAATCCTGCATTCACAGCACAGGCTCACCTACAAAGCTCCCGACACCAACGTAGTTTACTTAAAAGTACCAAACTGAGTTTTCCTATTCATCTTAAAGTAGTGGGTTAAGAAAACGATCCTAACAGACAAACAGCTGTTGCAGGTGAGCTTTCTACAGCAGGCACCAGGATTTCAACTTGAAACAGTGAAACAGCAAATTTTTAAACACCTGCTGACGCTTGTGAATGTTTATATTGCACCACTAGGTGGCGTGGGGCGCTAAATAGTTAACCTAGGTTGTAAGGCTGTGCAGTATTGAGGCTTTCTTAGGGATAGAAAAGATATTTTTTTTTTTTTTTTTTTTGTGTGTGTGTGTGTGTGTGTGTGTGTGTGTGTTCCATACACATACTTAAATTCTTCAACATAACGTGACAGTGGCAGACACCTCTGTCCCATCCCTCCTGAAGCAGCTGTGGCAGAGGCTCAGTTCAGCTCCACTGCACATCCTCTGAGCCTTTGCCCCTAGGCTTTTCTTGCCCTGTGATTGGGGCTCCTGAGAGGAGCCACTTGGCATCTGTGAGCGCTCAGAACTGCAGGTGTGGGGAGGTAACACCCCGTGGACATCCTGGCTAGTAAGGAGGGGAGGTCATGAACATGTGCGCTCTCAGCTATTCAGAGGCACGGTCAGTGTGGAGGATCAGAAGCTCCCACTGAGTCAGACCCCAGTTTTTCCGTGGTGGTTACAGGCTGATAGCACCACCTGTTGGCCTTCCATCCTTTCCTGTTTTACCCTTCCTAGTGTCCCGCTCCTGGTGCTTGGTGTCATGCCCCAAATAAAGTTTTTTTTTTTTAATTAATTTATTTATTTTTGGTTCAATGTACACAAATGGAGTACAACTATCATTTTTCGAGTTGTGCACAAAGTAGAATCACACCATTTGCATATTCATACATAGACATAGTATAATGATGTTTGTCACATTCTCTTATCTTTGCTTCCCCACCCCTCCCCTTACTTTCCTCTATACAATCCATTCATCCTCCCTCTCGCCCCTCCTTTGCGTGCCATCAACTACTTATCAGAGAAATCATTCGGCCTTTGGTTTAATAAAATTATGTCATTTGCAGGTAAAAGGATGGAGTTGGAGAGTATCATGTTAAGTGAGATAAGCCAAATAAAGTCTGATCTTTAAAGCTCTAATGCCAATATGGACTATTTTGGTTTTCTCTTCTTTTCTGTTTTAGGATCTCCATTGTGGAAGAAACCCAAGCATGATCCACCACTATTTTTAAAAAAATATTTTTAGTTGTGGATGGACATAATTGGATGGACATAATTTTATTCAAGTATATTTTTATGTGCTACTGAGGATAAGTGCTCTCACAATGAGCCACAACCCAGCTAGATCCACCACTCTTATAAAGAATATTTTCGGCACTCAGAAGTCTCCTTCATGGCTGCCCTTTCTAGTCAGTGAGTTTTTAAAGGCAACCAATACTCTATTCTGAGCTCTACCACTGTGTATCAGTTTTGATTCTGTTTTTGAATCTCACATTACTGGAATCTTCGGGTAAGTACTCTTTCATCTCTGCCTGTTTTTTTGGTTGCATGTTATTCTGTGACATTTATCCATGTTGTTGCATGTTAACAGTAGTTCAATCTTTTTTGTTGCTGGGTAGTATTCTGTCATGTAAATATACAACAATTTATCCATTCTTCTGTATATGGACATTTAATTATTGCCAGATTTAGCTATTTTGAATAGCATTGAGCATTTTTTGTAAATGTATTTTTTTTTTTTGGTGGTCCTGGAAACCCGGGGGCACTCTACTTCTGAACCATATCCCCAAATCTTTTAAAATTTTATTTTGAGATAGGGTCTTGCTAAGTATTCAGGGTGGCCACAAATTGTGATATTGCTGCCTCAGCCTCCCAAGTAGTGCCACCAAACCTGGTTTGTGCCTGTCTTTATGAACATAAGCACTTGTTTTTCTTGGGAATACACATAGAAATGGGACTGATGGGTCAGAGGTTGTGAATTTTTTTGAATTTTCTCTTTTTATTAAATTTCACATTTTATTTTTAATTATTAACATACTAACTGTACACATTAATGGGGTTTGTTGTTATATGGTGTACCTGTATATAGCATGCATGGGTCCAATCTAACTTTCCTTTTATCACATTCCCCTCCCTTCCCCACCCCTTCCAAACTTCGATTAATCACTATTCTATGTTCAGGTTGAATTTTGTTTAGCTTTCACATATGAGAGAGGCTACACACTGCTTGTCTTTCAGTCTCTGGGTTTTCTTCATCTAATATAATGTTCTCCAGTTCCATCCATTTTTCTGCAAATGGCAGGATTTTTTTTATGGTCTAACAATATCCCAATGTGTATATATGTCATGTTTTAAAAATCCATTCATCTCTTGATGGGCACCTAGGCCAATTTCATATCTTAGCTCTTGTGAATAGTGCTGCATAAACATGAGTGTCTAGGTCTCTCTTTAATGTGATGATTTGCTTTCTGTTGGATGAACACCCAGAAGCAGAATAGCTGAATTATATGGTACATCTGTTTTCAGTTTGTTTTTGGAAGGTCCATACTGATACTGTTCTCCATGGTGACTGTACTAACTTAGATTCTCTCCAGCAGTGTACAGGGGTTCCTTTTTCTCATCAGCACTGGTTATTTACTTACTTATTTATATTTTGGGCCCTGTGGATTGAACCCAGGGGGTTTTACCACTGAGCTACATCCCCAGCCCTTTTTATTTTTCAATTTGAGACAGGGCCTCCTGAAGTTGCTCAGGTTGGCCTCGAACTTGGAATCCTCCGGTCTCAGTCTCTTGAGTAGCTGGGGGATTAAAGGAGTGTCCACTGCAGTCATCCAGTCATTCTAAGTGGGGTGAGATCATCTCGTATCATAGTTTTGATTTGCATTTCCCTGATGGCCAATTATATTGAGTATTTCTTCATATATTTATGAGCCATTTGTATTTCTTCATTTGAGAAGAGCCTTTTTAGATCATTTGTCCATTTTAAAATGGATTATGTTTTTATTTTTTTTTGAGTTCCATATTTATTCTTGATATTAACCCTCTGTGAGATAGTTTGCAAACATTTTCTCCCATTTTGTACAATATCCCTTCACTTTGCTGATTGTTTCCTCACTGTGCAGAAGCTTTTCAGTTTGATGTTATTTCATTTGTCAATTCTTGCTTTTGTTTCCTGTGATTTTCCGACTTTTATCCAGACAATCATTGTCCATTCTAATGTTCCAATATCTTGAGATATTTCCCCTGTTTCCTCCACTACTTTGAAATTTAAGGTGTTACATTCAGGTCTTTTATCCACTGCGAATTGAGTTTTGTACATGGGCAGACATAGGGGTTTAGTTTCCATCTTCTGCATGTGGACATCTGTTTTTCCCAGCATGATTAATTGAAGGGACTGTCATTTCTCCAATATATATATATATATTTTTTTGCAATCACACAAGTCTGAGCCACATTTATTTGCACAGGTATAGTAATGGGGAACAGATACTCAAGTTCATAAGAATTTATAAAACAACAAAGTTAATAATCAGTAGGTACACTTGTGTGCTATCTTGCTTATGTATTCAAGTCTAGATGAACTTCCATCACTTTGTAACCTTTCATACAACACGTCCTTAAAAATTATTGAAAACACATATTGGCATGTTTCAGTTAGAGCCAACACAAAAGTTAAGACAAGATCACAAACTCAAAAACCAAGTTCAGAAGGTCCTTCTAACTCCCTGCCCTAGAAAGGAGTCCTTAGTTTAACAGATTGCATTTGCTGTTATCACACAAGTGACCATGAAGATGAAAGAATGATGCCCCATAATCAGGAGGAAAAAGACAACCAAATCATACTGTTTTAAGTTATCTACCAACTATATGGTTTAAAATGAGAAACAGGACAATTCTTAGGTTAAAATAAGGGAAATGAGAAAATAATAAATGATTTCAGAGAGAACAAATGACTCACCCTCAAAGTTACAAAGATCTGACTCTGAGAACTCACAAAAATTGTCTAAGGTAAATAGAAGTGATGAAACCTTCAAAACCCTTCTCATCATGTTCAATATCCAGTTATAAAGGCCGAAAATGACACCAAAAGGATATTTATTATACAAGTGTCAACAAGGACATCCCCAAATAATGAAAGAAATGCACATTTATTCCTACAAATGAAAGTATCTGGGCACTGGGTTCAATCCTCAGCACCACATAAAAATGAGTAAGTAAATAAATAAAATAAATAAATTAAATAAAGGTATTATGTCCATCTACAACTGAAGAAAAGAAAAACAGCAATGTAGGACACAGAATTAGAAGGGACTAGATCTAAAGATATGCCTATTAAAATATACAGACTTTTAGTTAAGAATATAGGATATTTTAAAAAGATGTCAAGGGATGTTAATCTTTTATTATTATTATTTTTACATATGTTGGATCCTCACATAATTTTGATGAATAACTTTTACAAAATTATGCAAAAAGTACAAGAATATCTGGTAAACACTCTGTATTTTCCAAAAAGATTTTTTTTACAACATGCAATTTTTAGGGCAGTATCCTCCTTACAAGAAAACATATTCCTTTTACTCATCAAGAAATCTTTTGCTTTAAAGCATAAGCTCAGAAAGCTTGGCTTCTTCCATTAATGTCTTTTGTCTTTCCTGTTGGGTTTTCCGTCTCTTCCACTTCTTGCAGATCCTTTGCCTGATGGGCTACTCTCTGATGTAGACCTCTTTCTGTGGGAGCGGGAATTTCTCCCTTTTGATCCTTTTGTGTCTCTACAACTACCACCTTTTGAAGATTTGTGCCTTCTCTCCAGTCCTGCATCTCCCTTCCCTTCGGATCCAGGCTCCTTTCGTGCTTTCTGTCTCTATTATGCCCCAGCCCCTCCTGCGACCGCCATGCTCACTGCTTCCAGTACTGCAGCTGCTGCCCTCTCTGCTGCTGCTCCCACTGGTACCTGAGCTACTCCTGGAGCTGCGTCCCCAGCTGCTGCTGCCACTGCTGGAACCGCCCCCTGGGCTGCTGCTGGTTGAACTGCTGCCAGTACCACCACTGCGGGGCTTCCACTTCTGCTCTTGCTTGTTTTATTTCTAACTCGACCTCTGCTTCTGCTCTCCTTTGGGTGTTGCTTTCGCTCTCTGACTGTGCCCTGGAGATTGGCTCCACCGGCACCTCAGTGAGTTTGGCAGTCTCTGGAGGAAACTCCTTCCGCTCAGGTAGTAAATTCCCCTGCTCCTGAATAACCTGAGGTGGTGGCTGTCAAACAGCTAATGGCAAAGTCTCAGGCTGAGAGAGAGGCTGGGGTTGAAGGCCTGGCTGGGACTGAGGTTGGGACTGGGACTGAGGTTGGGATTGCCACTGGGGCTGGAACTGGGGTTGGGGTTGAGCCAGAGACTCAGGCTGGGACTCAGATTCATTTTATTCTTTTTCTTCAGGTTCCGTTTCCATTTCTCTGGCACTAACATTCTCTTTTCCAGGAGAGAGAGGTTTACATTCTTTATCTGGCTCAACATCAAATTCCATCTCTGGCTCCAATTCTTTGCTGGTTTCATTTTCTGAAGGCTCTATACTTTCAACTTGATTAGTTTCCATTACTTTCTGCTCAGCAATTACATATTTGACATTCTCAACCATCTCTAGCACATCCATAACTTCTTCCGGCTGACTATCTTGCTGCCTCTCCCTTTCCCTTACCTCAGTCTCCTCCATCTTAACCCCCATTTCCTGTTTTTGTTCCTCTTCCTTCTGCTCTTTCTCTGCATCACTATGAGCCATACATTCATCCTTTCCCTCTTCTTGTTCTGCTTCCCCCATTTCTACATCATTGTGCTGAGTGCTTGTCCTCTCCAACTCTTCCTCTCTCTGAGCCATCTTACCCTCTTCTTGTTTGCGTCTGTTCTTCATTATGCACCCCTGGATACTCTGTTTCCTTCACTGTTTGTCTTCTGAGCCTGTCCCTCATTTTATTTATTTGTTCTGCAAATCTGATGTGCCTATCTTCAAATAAAGCACTCATTTTTCTCTGTGATTTTTCTATTAGTTTTTGGGTAGCTGGATATGTTCTTCCAGGAATATAGAATAAATGGGGCTTTGTCTTAGTTCTTATGTATTTAATTATCTTGGCATTATGCTCTTTCCATTCTTTCTGCAGTTGTGCAAGCTCAACCTTCTGTTACAAAAGCTGAAATTCTGTTTATCATGGCTCCAAATAGTTCTCCATTTTCAAATCTCAGGACCAGAAAGGGACAGCGATCTGGTTTGGATGAACCTCACTGTCATCTGACTCTTTCCCATGGGCTTGCGAATATTCTCACCCACATTGTTTAGGCTCTCTTTGGCCTTTTCTAGCTGTTCCTGCAACGTCCTCACTGTCACTGCTCTCCTCTCCCTGCAGCAGGCTTCAGTGCTGCTCTATAGGCCAGGCCGAGCAGTGCTGCACTGTGAGACGTGAAACGACTGACCCTGGATCTCTGTTTGTTCCATTGGTCTGGGTGCCTGTTTTCATGCCAATATAAATCTGCTATTGTTACTACAACTCTGCTGTGTGTCCTGAAGTCAGGTATTGTGATGCTTCCAGCTTTCTTCTTTTTGTTCAAGATTGCTTTGGCTATGGGGCATGTCTTGTGCTTCCATATGAATTTTAGGACTGCTTTTCCTAGTTCTGTGAAGAATGTCATTGGTATTTTGATGGGAATTACATTGAATCTGTAGATTACTTTGAACAATATGGACATTTTAACAACAGAAATTCTTCCAGTGCATGAACATGGGAGGTCTTTCCTCTTGTGTGCTTTCTTTTATTTCAAGGTTACTTGTTTTCTGGGTTATAGGGTGCTGTTGTGACCAGTGCGACCAAACTCTTGGGTCTGGCGAGGAGTGAAGGGGGATCGGAAAGTAAAGATTCACAAACACAGATTTTTGAAGACTAAGCTGGGATCAGGTGGAGCTCTGCTCTCTGATGGAGATGCAGATCTAAAGAGTTACCTCAGCAATCTTTATTTATATATGTCATATTGTCAGATTAAAGACTATTAAACTATTATTCTTTGTATTCAGGGAAGTTACAGAAACTAGGACATCTATGTAGCTTTTTTGTGGTTGCAATCCATAGTTGCAAAGTGCAATGTTAGGAGCTTTGTGTAGCTCTCAAGAAAGTCCATTGTTAAAAGTTGCTATAAGGCAGGCAGGAATTGGAGAAGCGGAGCTGGTGAAACATTGTGGCTGTCTAGCATAGGAGTTCCTTCCTTCCCCAGAGCTGTGTGCCTGAGATCAAGGTCAGAGCTGAGAGGACTCTTGCACAGAGCCTCCTCATGCAGGGCATGGCCACAGCAGCTTGGCATCCTGTGCCCTTGCACAGAAACATTCCCAGGCACCAGGCAGCCACAGCCATGAGGGCATCAGAGAGCCCTGATCTCAGGAACTGCTCTCTCATTCTCTATTACTGTTCTCAACAGGGTGCCACATGGGCTTGGAAGCCTAAGTCTAGGACTTTCTCCTTGGCGTGGTCTCTAAGCAGCTGGGATTGTGGTGCTGTAGCCACCCTTGTAATCCTGGGCTGTGGCTGCTAGGCTGCTAGACTTTAGCAGTGGGGCCAGTTTTAAGATGATATCCAGCCACAGCAGCCTAGGTCATGGGAACTGGAGAAGGTACAATACAATCATGCAAACTCTGGGCAACTCTCCTAGTTGTGATGGGGTCTGTGCATCCTATGAAATCTCCTGTGCAGTCATCTGTGGTGGCAATGGGGACCATTGGGGATCTCCAGCTTACTTTATTTACTAATGTAAATAAAACATATTTAATGAGGCTCATTCTTTTCCTCACACTTTCCCTGATATGCTATATTTATGGGTGTTTAATATATCTTTTCTCTAGAGTTTCAACTTTTATATTTTTATTCCTTTTAATCCTAGAGCTGAATTTAACTCTTGGTATTTAGTAGAAATAGATCGAATGCATATTTAAGAAATAACAAATATACAAAAACATCTTTGTTTTACATTTGTCTTATATTCTGAATTTCCTAGATCTCTTGACTTTCTTCTCTTTGAAAATGAAAATTATTTTTCAGACTCCTTAACTCTACTCTGGAGTTTTTGCCTTTTTTCTATCCTGAGATTCACAGGTTTTGTTAATTCTGCAACATTCTCAGCCATAATTTCTTTAAATATATCCTTTTCCATTATGTGTTTTGTCTCTTTTTAAAATTCCAGTTGAACTTATTTTGGGATTTGTAGTAATCTTTATATCTTTCTTTATTGGTACTGGAGGTGAAACCCAGGAGAACTCTACAACTGAGCTCCATTTTTATTTCATTTCTTTTGAGACAGGGTCTCACTAAGTTTCCCTGGTGGTCACAAAGGTGCAAACCTGCTACCTCAGTCTTCAGAGTCCCTGGAATTAATGGTGGGAGCCATCTCACCCAGCTAGAGTGACATCTTTCAATGTCTTTTTCATTTTCAATGCCTTTATCTCTGTATTGCATTAGAAGGAATTTTTCAGATCTTGCAATTCATTAATATTTTAAAATTATTCCACTTTTTATTGTTTAATCTACCTATTGTTTATATAATTATAGAATAAGTTATTTTTGAGGTTAAATTTGCCTTACAAATGTGCCTGATATTTTATTTTTTAAATACTGTCTCTTTTTTTTCTTGAACGATTTGTTTCCATAACTTTAATTATTTCAAATATAATTTCCTTCTGTGTGATTTTTTTGGGGACCTAAATGATTTGTATTGTTGGACAGCTTCCGTTCATGGTGGACTATTTCAGCCTCCATCCTCTAGATTTCTATGGCCCAGTGCTAAGAAAGCCTTTTGTGTGGGTATCCTTCACAGCTTCTTTGAGGGGGTTCTCTTGGTCAATTCTGTCTTACATTTTATCAGATGTCACAGAGGTTTTAAAAAGTTTTGATAAAACATGACTGAACCTGGAAACAATATTCCAAGTGAAAAAGGGAAAATAGGTATATGATTCCACTCCTACTTGCCTGAGATAGCTAGGATATTTGAACTCACAGAGATAGAAATTACAGTAGGAGTTTCAGGGTCTGCAGAAAAGGGGAAGTTGGAAGTCATTATTTACTGAGTACAGTATTTCAGTTTGCTGTGATGAAAAATGTCTGGCCAGGGTGCATAATAATGTAAATACACTTAATGCTGTTGACACGCACGCTGTACATTCATGTTGTATGTACTTCAGTACAATATAAAAGTTATTGGAAGATATTGAAAAAAATTTGCAATCACTTCTTATCTTATGCTTTTTAAATCCAGGATCATGCAAGTAGCTATTTGTACACTCAAAACTCAGATCATTGATTTGCAATTCTCAGAATGAGAAAAGCAAAAGCAAAACCAACCAACATTTAGCAAGTAGATACACAAGCTTCCTTCCCTATCTAATTGGGTGGATGTTTTTCTGTTTTATTCCATCACAGAAGTGATAGTATGGAAGAAGCCTGTGTTCCAACTCTGACCCTCTTTGCCCAGATCTTATCTTCAGATTCAAAAGATCATGATTCAAGAGACCATGATAGCCCAAGCACCAGGGAAACTGGACCTAGCAATATCTATGTAAATTGGTGTCAGATTGATCCTCTCCAGTTTTACATTTTTTCTTTGCCTTTTTCCCAAGAGGGCTTCCCATATTTCATTGTAAATGCAGCTCTACATCTAAAAGAGTTTAAAATATAATTAAAATATATCTGGGTGTTTTTTCCTGGTATGTCTTTTTGGGCTGTGTAGTGGGCCATCTTGACAGAGACAATCTGTGGGTGGTAAGTGGGTGTTCTGTATTTACACAGAAGATTCCAAGGGCCATGTGATAAACTAATGCTAATTTATCATTTATTAATTATAAATTAGGTTTGGAAAGGGAGTCAAGGAGGAAAGAATTAGGTTAGATTGAATGGATAGGAGAAAGAGAACAGAAATGAGGCCTGGGACCTGAGATAAAAGCTAAGTGAAGAATGACAGAGAAAACATGGTTGAGGGAAAAGGAAGGAGAGAGGAGCAGAGCGGGGAAGAGAACACATGTATGGGAAGAGATGGAAGCACACCAATTCAGAAGGAACGTCAGATCCATAACTGACATTACCTATTATTCAATTCTTTCCAGTCATTTTACATACAACAAAATGGAGGCCAGAGTGATGACAAGATCTTTGCAATTCGGTGCAGGTGTCCCAAGCAGGAGATCACTGTGACTCTCAGCCTGAAGTTCCTTTCCCTGCAAGAAGTTTGCTGTGAGAGGAAAAAAACACACAGACCATACACAGGGAGCCACAAAGGCAAGAGAGAAACTTGAAAGTGTCAGAGGGACAAGGAGAAGCCCAGCCCAGGCATGAAGTCATGACAGGCAGTGGGTTTCTCAGGGAGGGAATCTGAGGTATGTGTTGGTGAGGTGGGGAAGTCAGAGGGCAGAGTGAGATTGTGTGGGGAGGGCAGCTCACATCTGGGTTCTGGGGAAAGCTGTGTGGGGAAGGAGAAATTCAGGAGCTATGGTGGTGTTAGACATGTTGGGAAGGACATAAGCCTGCTGGTGGCCTGAGCAACAATGATTCAAGAAGAGGAATCCTGAGGGAAGGTCTTGTGACAAAGGAAGACAAAGGAAGTATCCTGGGATGTCCCTAGGAGAGTTGGGACATCTGCCTGGTTGAGTCCTGATTGGCATGTGTCTTACTCACACTGGCTTTCCTCAAGTTTTCCTGTGACCAGGGAGCACACAACTATCTGTGTGACCCATATAACCATCTCCTGTCTCGAAGATACTCACTTTGTATTCTTGGTCACTTCTCCACATATTTTATCTCTTGACTTTTTCCAACAGTCTTGCTTTTCCTCAGCTCCCCCAACTCTCAACATCCCCCAGGCAGCTCCCAATGCTCTTCACCCTTTCCTCTCTCCTCCTTCAGATCTTGTCCTTCACCCACCATAGCTGAGTGCACACTCAGGGGTGGAGTGGACTGGGAAGCTGCAGATCACAGTGGGACTCTGACTCAAGCACCAGTCCTACCTGCAGCATTACTGATCAGGATCCACTCTGCCAGAGAAATGCTGAGGGGAAGAAACTTTGAATTCTGCTTCTTTCTCTTTATATTCTACTGCCTTCCTCCTTCCTTTGTTATGGCTTAGATTTTAGGTGTCCTCCAATGCTCATGTGTGAGACAATGCAAGAAGGTTTGGAGGTGAAATGATTGGGTTATGAGATTCTTTACCCAATCAGTGAATTTTTCCCCTTTTAAGGATTAATTGAGTGGTAACTGTGAGCTGGTAGGATGTGGCTTGGAAGGTGGATCCTTGGGGACATGCCCTTGGAGTATATATTTGGTCCTTGATGAGTGGAGCTCTCTCTCTCTTCTTGGTGGCCACATCCAGACCTGCTTTCCTCTGCCACACTCTGCTGCCACGATGTTCTGCCTCACCTTGGCTCTAAAGATTGGAGTTGGACATCTGTGGAATGAGAGTTTTGAAACCATGATCCCCCAAATAAACTTTTTCTTCTTAAAATTGTTCTTCTCAGGTCCTTTGGTCACAGAGGCAAAAAAGCTTTCCGAAACATCCCTCTTCCTTCTTTTCCTCCTCTGTCTCTTATCAGCTCACAACCTTTTGGCCCCAGATCCTCATTGATTATTTAGTTAATATTTTTCCCTCTCTTTCCTACCCCAAACCAGCTGTTCTTTTCTTGCTTTCCCCATCCATGTACAAGAACAGCAGTCATAAATTTTGTTAGATTCAGAGATAATTGGAAATGTGGAGCCTTGTCTTAGCCATTCAGGCTGCTATCACAGAATGCCATAGACTGGGTGGTTTATAACCACCATAGATTTATTTTTCACACTTCTGGAGGCTGAACAGTCCAAGGTAGACTCAGTTTCTAGTGGGACCTGTACTTTGGTTCATCAAAGCGCCTTCAGAATATGTCTTCTCGTGGTGGAAGGACTATGGGGCATCGCTGGGGTCCCTTTTATAAGGTATTAATCTCATTTCTGAGGGTTGAAACTGAATGACCTCATCACCTCCCAAAGGCCCCACCTCGTAAGATCATCACATGGGTGGTTAGGATTCCAGTATATGAATTTGGAGGAAGACATAAAGAGTCAGATCATAGCAGAGTTGTGCTCAAAAGGTAGGGGAGGGGAAAGTGCTATTAAAGGTAGTAAAATACAAATCTTATTTCTATGGAAGGTTCTGTCTCTGATTTTATTTGGTTTGCTGATATTGTATCCCTTGGGCTTAGGGGTACTCACAAGAGGTTTGCAGGAACTCTTAGGCACCTGGAGACCCCATTCCATGACTACATGCAAGCTGCCCACTGACCGCCTATTGCCACCTGCCCTAGCTTCTCAAATGACCTTTGCCCTGCTGGACTGAATGGGAAAATCAATCTCCCCTTCCCAAAGTGGTCACCCCAACATTTGGCACATGGGTAACCACTGAGAAATTGCAACTGAATAAATGGAGATGCTTGTGATACTTGGAATAAGAGTGGGCAAGAGGCTCACCCTGACCAGTTGCAAAACAACTTGGTTCAGACTCTGGATGGGATAGCTGCACCTATATTCTGCCACATACTTTTGAGTCCATGTCTCATTCTCCCTTTGTGCTTACAAGGCATAAGATAGTGGCCGAAGCTGATGGCAGAAGGGGCCTGCCTGCAATGAGTTGTGGTGACTGGGTGGAGGTGGAGAGGCAGAGTCTAGAGCTGCCAAGGTCCCAGAGAGTGGGGAGTAGGTAAAAGAGTGCTTCACATGAAGGTGAGGTTTTGGGAGGAAGAAACCTCCATCAGCTGAGGAGGTTTCTGTGAATTCCCATGCCAGTTACATTGAACTTCACCAATGAAACACAAATTCAATAAAATTACTATAAAATTCAAGGTGGTGATCACAGAGACTTATGTGTTACTGGACTGGCTGCGTGTCCCTTGGATGAATAATCCACAGACTAATTTTGCCTCTGCCAGTCTTCCAATTATGTGACCCTGGTAGTTTTCTCACCAGATAGAGGTCCATGGATATCCTATAGATGAGAGAAGGGGACTTTATTTCTGCCCTGTCCAGTTCTTTTTTTCCTTTTATTTAAAATCCTATTATCATATTTTTTCTTTTTTAGTTATACATGACAGTAGAGTGTATTTTGAAATATTATACATACATTGGGTATAACTTTCCATTCTTGTGGTTGTCCATGATGTGGAGTTTCACTGGTTATGTGTTCATATATGAACATAGGAATGTCATGTCCCATTCATTCTACTACTGTCTTTCCTATGCTCATTCCCTTCCCTTCCCTCCATTCTCCTGTGTCTAATTCATTGAACTTCTATTCTTCCCCCACTGATTATGTATTAGAATCTGCATATCATAGAGAACATTAGACCTTTGTTTTTTGGGGGGACTAGCTTATTGTGCTTAATGTGATAGTTTCCAGATCCATCCATTTACTGGCAAGTACCATAATTCCATTCTTCTTTTAGGTTGAGTAATATTCCATTGTGTATAATATCACGTTTTCTTTATCCATTCATCTGTTAATGGGCACCTAGGTTGGCTAATATGAATTGGTCTGCTATAAACATTGATGTGCTTCATCACTGTAGTATGCTGCTTTTCACTCCTTTGGGTGAGATAACTGAGTCAAATGGTGGTTCCACTTTAAGTTTTCTGAGGAATTCCTATACCATTTTTCAGAGTGTCTGTACCAATTTACAGTCCCACCAGTAATCTATCAGTGTACCTTGTCCCCCACATACTTGCCAACATTTATTATTACTTGGATTCCTGATAATTGCCATTCTGACTAGAAGGGGATGGAATCTCATTGTAGTTTTTATTTGCATTTCTCTAATTGCTAGAGATGTTGTATATTTTCACATATTTGTTGGCCATTTGTATTTCTTCTGTGAAGTCCTGACCAGTTTGTGACCTAGTCACCAAAAGGAATTTTAGGATGCATCAAGAGGCCCAAACAAAATTTTATTTAGGAATACAAAGAGATTTATTCAGGAAAGCAAGCAATATATGCAAGCAAGGCATGAACACGACAGGAGAAGAAATGTGGTCCCTTAAGAGTGAGACATGCTTTTGGGATCTTGGTTTATTCTTTTTACTTTCTTGATAATTTACAGGTTATTATTATATTTTTTATATTTTGATTGGTGAATTATAATTGTAAAGGTGGGATTTGTTATTACATAGTCGTACCTGCACACACTATAAAAGTGTATTTTGTCCAATATAATTCCTTAGTATTTTCAGTGTCCTTCCCTCCTTCCTCACCTTGATCCCTTTCCTCTACTCTCCTGGTATCCCTTCTATTTTTGTGAAATCCACACTTAGACCTTTCTTTTCCTTTTCCCTTTCTAACTTCTACATATGAGAGAAAACATATCACCCTTGACTCCCTGAGGTTGGCTTTTTTCCCTTAACACAATGTTCTCAAATTCTATCCATTTTCCTGCCAATGACATGATTTTATTTTTCTTTATGGGTGATAATAACTCCCTTGTGCATATGTGCACCACATTTTCTTTATTCATTCATCCATTAATAGACAGGTTGGTTAATAGTTTAACTACTGTGAATTGTGCTGCTATAAACACAGGCGTGCACTGATTACTATAGCAGGCTGACTTTAGTTCCTCAGGATAAATGCCATGAAGTGATACAACTGTCATGTGGTTCCATTCCTCATCTTTTGAGGAATCTCCATACTGATTTCCATAATGATTATGTTAATTCACAATCACATCAATGGTTTAAAGTGTTTTTCTCCCTACCCCCACCTTTTCCAGCATTGAAGTGAAATAAAATCTGAGTGTTCTGATTTGCATTTTCTGATTACTAAAGATGTCAATAAAATTTTCTTATAATTGTTGGTCATTTTATTTCTTCTTTTGAGAAATGTCAGTTTAGTTCTATTGCCCATTTTTAATTGGGTCATTAGGGTTTTGGGGTGTAAGTTTTTCAAGTTCTTTATATGTTTTGGACACTAACCCTCTCTTGGCAAAGTAGATGGCAAAGAATTTTTTCCCATTCTGCAAGTTCTTGCTTCATGCTCTTGTTTCCATTGCTGTGCAGAAGCTTTTTATTTAATACCATCTCTTATATTAATTCTCGGTATTATTCCTGAGATTTAGAAGTTCTATTAAGGAAGTCAATGCCTGCTTCTGAATGTTAGAGTGCTGATCCTATTTTTTCTTCTGTGAGTTATAGTTTGTAGTCTAAGTCCTAGGTCTTTGATCCATTTTGAGTTGACTTTTGTGTAGTGTGAGAGACAGGTATCTAGTTCCCTTCGTCTACATATGCATTTCCAGCTTTCCCAGTACCTTTTGTCAAAAAAAAAAAAAAAAAAAGACTTTTCTCTGACATATGTCTTTACTGAAAATCAGAGGACCACATCTGTTTGGATTTGTCTCTGTTTTGTATTCTGTTGCATTGGTCTGTGTGTCTGTTTTTATGCCAGTATCATGCAGTTTTTGTTATAGTAACTTGGAGGTATAATTTGAGGTTGGATACTGTGATGTTTCCAGGATTACTTTTATGGCTTAGAA
This sequence comes from Glaucomys volans, assembly GCA_020662805.1. Taxonomy (NCBI): domain Eukaryota; kingdom Metazoa; phylum Chordata; class Mammalia; order Rodentia; family Sciuridae; genus Glaucomys; species Glaucomys volans. The sequence continues at coordinate 356,776 of JAJEJO010047434.1, forward strand.
TTGCTTTGGCTATTTGGCTTTTATTCTTCTAAATGAATTAAAGGACTGCTTTTTGTAATTGTGTGAAGAACGTCCTTGGTATTATAGTAGAGTAAACTTGTTATTGGAGGTTTGCTGTGCTGCTGAGGAGAGGGATTAAAGGCATTGTCTTTTGTTCTGGTTCCATTTCATTCTTGTTCTTGTATTTTGGGGTTGGAACATGTAGTTGTTCCTGACTCTCCCCTGGCAGTCTGACTCCCTCTGTTAGTTTAGGAGCAGGATGCCATCTTGTCTCATCCCACATTTTTCTTTCCGTCAGGTCCTGTGGAGTTTCCCCTGTACCCTAAGAGCTGCAGGGAATTCTGCCCTTTCCCTGTCAGATTAAGGCTTTGTGTGTGGAAAATAAGGCAGAAGATCTTATTGGGGTTTCCTCCCTTTCCATGTAGCCAGCTGCTTTCATACCTCACAGGTAGAATTCTCATTTCATCATGTACATTTATAAGTATCCTTTGTAATTTCCTTAAAAGTTTTATGTTAAAGATCTCCTTCATAATTAAAAAAATAATTGTATGCATGGACTGAATTAATCTGCACATTGAGCAAATACTTACTAAACACCTACCACTTACCACTCTATTAGGTGGGATTGTAGGACAAAAAATATTAGCACTAATACCCCAAGCCTATCACTGATGTTATAAATAAGGATTGGATAAACATTCATTAGATAGCCACTATATATTTTTTCAAGCAGATTTTCTTTTACATCTAGGCTTTACCCTTTCATCTCAACACACCAAGGGTTCTAGTTCTTTTTGTGTTTTTCTCCCTATGTAGACTGAAAGATCCTTTAATAAAGCAATTGCATTGTCAACCACTGTGTACTCTTTAGTGTAGCAAGATGCTTTGTTCTTGGCAGTTGCTAGGTGACTGTGGAGTGAAAATATATCAATGCAAGTCAGAGGATTTATTTCTGTATATGTGTCCATGTCCCTGTGGTATCTGTGGTGGCTGCTGGGCAATCTAAGAACAATGGAGAATTGGCGATGATTGATACTGTTGTGCAGGACAATCATACGGGGTTTTGAAAAGTTAAGTAACCAGTGATGTCAGAGATATGAATGTGCTGGTGTGGGGGATGGGTAAGGAACACATCAGGGAATAATTCGAAATGTAAAGAGGATAAAATAACACTTTTTTAAGATCCTGGGTTCGATCCACAGCACTAAAATGTATGTCCATAGTGATCAGGTGACTGTTCAGTGCCACCTAAGACTTGCCCCATAGCAGTTGAAATAGGGAAGATGAACAGGATGGAAGTTCGTGACAATGAGAGAAGCTGGAAGACTGAGCAGAGTCAGCACAGCAGGGGAAATGGGAACCTGAGTAGGTGTTCAGGGTTTTGGGAGGGGCAGATCTTCCTTGTTTCAGGCAGGGGAGTTTTGTCTTTGGTTGAATCAGGAAGTCAGAAGAGAGGTCTGTGGGGTAGGTTTGTTTAGAACAGAGATCAAAGGCCAACTTCTCTGAGAGAAAGAAATAGCATCTGCAAGAGCCATGCTGTGTCTGCTGCTTCCCTTGCTAGCTGCTCTCCTCCCAGGTGGTGACAGTGAAGTTGGTAAGAACTGGGGCAACTGACCAGTTGTGTGTGTGTGTGTGTGTGTGTGTGTGTGTGTCTGTGTGTGTGTGTGTGTGTGTGTGTTCCCTGCATACACCTGGAGAGAAAGAGTGCCACGCTGGCCCCATTCTGAGTGTCCTTACTCAAGCTCTCTGTGCTCTTATGGAGGGTGTTGATAGAGCGTGGACCCTGGGGGCAAGCAAATGTCAGCTAAGGTAACTGAGGCTCTCCATTTTCCCAGATTCTGAGTATTTTGACTCTGGCACCTTTCCCCAAGTCTCTCCTTCCTGGTATTTAATTTCTCCCCATTCTATCTATCCTTTGGTCACAAGGTTTGGAGAGCCTGTCTCCTACAATCTCATCCTGGCATCATCCTCTCACAGCCATTCCTGGGTGCATCAGTGCTCAGGCTGGTTGGGTGAGCTGCAGACTCACAGCTGGAACAGCAGCTCTGGTACCTTCACTGTCCTGTATCCCTGGTCCAGGGGCAACCTCAGTAACAAGGAGTGGATGGATCTGGAAAAGGTTTGCCAGATAAATTTCCACGAAGTTCAGGAATTTTATACCCATCACTTGATGTCTGAAGGTGAGTTCCGTCCCCTTGCTGGGGAGAAGAAAGGGAGGACAGTTCGGTGTCTCAGTGAACTTTTTATTTGTGTAGAAAACTGCCTACTCTGTTCTGAATCTTACTCCACTATTTTCAGCATGAAACTGCAATCACACTCTGGACATGGACTATAAACCAGGACCCAATACTTTATGAACTTCAGTTTTCACCACTTATGAACTTCTCTCTCAATGACTGCAGGGTGTTTTATTATCTCTCCTCAGATGCATCCTATGGCTTTTCCCTGGCCTTCAATCAGCTTCTTCAGTCTTTGGTTGATTCCTTAACGTGTGATTTTCTCTCCATTTAATCTCTTCGGTCATCCCTGTCTAAACTGTCATAGTAACATGGATACCTTCACCCTGCTTGTTACAGTCTCAGCTCTCTCTCAGTCCTTTCTGCCCCACACCATTGCTATCATGTTTGAACAATTTCCTCCCTTCCTTGTATTATCATCTCTTCCTCCACCTCCAGCTCCTACCAACCCCTTTCTGTGAACCTCTGATCAAACCACACTTGGGTCCATTCCCTTAAATTCCCAAACTCCTTTCCTCTTCTACTGTATTTTGCTTCCTCTCTTTCCATTTCCTTTTTTCTTCCTTTTCTCCTCTAAATCATTACTCCTCTTCCCCAGATCCAGCTGATGTACAGACGGCAGCAGGCTGTGAACTGCACTCTGGGAACACCTTTGTGGGGCAGCTAAAATATTGGAATTTTAGGGATTTCAGACCTAAAAATGCCTACAAATATTTTAACCCATGGAATGGAAGAATTTAAAATGAGAGATTTGAAGATGCAGAAAGATATAGAATAGATAAGGATTCATCTCTGAAAAGGGATGAGAGTAAAATAGGAAGAAAAATTGGTGAGGTAGAAAGTCAAAGAAAATACTACAGGTCAAGAGAGCAACCAGGGAGTCCTTGGGTAAAGCAGGGAATGGACTTGAAATGTCATCCTTGGTGTCCACTTGAATCTGCAGCACCTCACACTTCCCTGGGCTTGATCCTCTTGGCAGTGATAGTGGCCCTGGCTCTTCTGACAGGGCTTGGATTTTGGTTTATGAAATGCTGGTGAGTTCTTTCTTTGCATCTTTCCTGTTCATCCCTCATCCCCAATGCCCTTCCCTTCTCGTTGCATTTTTCCTCACTTTTCCTTTTCCTCCAGTCCCATTCCCACTTTCTCCTCAGATTTCACCTCCCCCTTATGAAGGTCTGTTATTTCTCTGCTCTCATTTGGTTCACTTAGGACACACTGTGAAGCTCCCTGCAGTGCTCTCCCTTTGAAGTGAGGACCCAGCTACCCAGGAACCCTGTATACACCCCAATACCACATGTTCTTGGCATGACTCCAACTTCTCTATTTTTTGGGGTGTATCTGAGGTTTGAATTCAGGGGCCCTCAACCACTGAGCCACATCCCCAGCCCTTTTCTTGTATTTTATTATAGGCAGGGTCTCACTGAGTTGCTTAGTGCCTTTTAAGTTGGTGAGGCTGGCTTCGAACTCACAATCCTCCTGTCACAGCATCCTGAATGGCTGGGGTCACAGGCTTGCACCACTGTGCCCTCTCAACTCTCCTTTGAAACCGTTGTAATTTATTTCTGCTTCATGATCAGTTACCAATATAAACTCAATGTAATCTTGTAGGATTTGTTGTTCTGAATTGGCTTCTAAGACTTTAACTCTGAATGGAATAGGATCCTAGCAAGCTCCCCTGGTTAGATAATGGATCATCAGATGCAGTTCAGACACACATCCTCCAGAGGTCCTTCCTTGATTCACAGTGGGAAGCAATCTCTCCTCCATCCCTGCTTCCCCATACTTCAACTGTATCCCTTACTCCTCAGCCTCTGTCAGTTGTGTAGCTTTATTTCTTCTTTTAAATTTTTGGACGTCCAAGAGCAAAGCCCATGCTTTGTGAGTATCCATATCCCTGGTGAAGTGTCTCTCCTGCATGTACCATGTTCTCAATAAAAACCTGTGTTGAATTTATGTAAGGTTTGCAGTTTTCTTTCTAAAGACAGCTGTGTTGTAGTTGAGACATTTGATGACCAACTTGCTAAAAATCTTGCTTGGTCACAAGACTTCATGCTTTCCTAGGTCTACATTTTTTTTCTCTGAGCCTTTGAACAGGAACACAGTTTTGCCTCTCACCAATTCTGTTATTCATATGGGAAATATTAGAGTGAAATTACTGTTCTGAGTGCTCTAAACTAAAAGAGCAGGGAAGGATGAAGGTCCTTGACATTCAGTGTGGTTTATGGTCAAACAGCAGATTTATTACATTGGAGTTTAGTTGAAATGCAGACTTTGTGGATGGATTTCAGACTTACTGAATTATAATTTTCACTTTAACAGAATCATCAGAAGATTCACAGGTGCATTGAAGACTGAAAGGCACCTCATGGTGGTGATTCCTGAAATATGGCACAAGTGCATCATTGACAAGGAAATCACAAAAGAGGAGGAAAAGGGCTGCTGTTGAGCTGGGCTTGGTGGTGCAGGCCTATAATCCCAGTCACTTGGGAGGCTGAGGCAGGAGGATTGCAAGTTCAAGGCTAACCTCAGCAACTTAGCAAGACCCTGTCCCCAAAAATAAAAAGGATTGGAGGTGTAGCTCATTGGTAAGGTGCCCCTGGGTGCAGTCCCCAGTACCAAAATCAAGAAAGTGCTGCTCTTCAGGACTGAAGTAGGGTCCTCCCGAGCAATGCACATTCTTAGCAGTTACGTTCTCTATAGTTGTTGTCGCAAACACCACATTAGTGAAAACTGACCCATGCTTCTAGGGTAGAGGGTTAGATTCCTTTGAGTTTCTGTTCTCAGTATTGTTGTTAACTGATGAATAGATAACCTACTTTTTGTGTATTTTGTTTAAAAGTCTTTTTTTTTTTTTAAATTTTGGAATGGGTGATGGAATCCTGGGCACTCAATCACTGAGCTGCATCCCCAGACCTCTTTTGTATTTTATTTAGAGACAGGGTCTTGCTGAGTTGCGTAGGGCCTCCCTAAATTGCTGAGGCTGCTGGTTTTGAACTTGTGATCCTCCTGTCTCAGCCTCCCAAGCCACAGGGATTACAGGCATGCCCCACCAGGTTCAGCTTGTTTAAAAAACTTATTTAATATATGTTTGCAAGTAATTTATTGTTCACAGTATTTCTTTAAACAAAAACATTATCTAAGAAATGTTAGACAATTCCCTGACCCTGCTTAATATAATTGTTAAATTTTCTTGGTTTTCAATCTTCCTACAAGGCTGTCTACCATATGTGAAGAAAATCTGCTGTCATCTCAAGTAGCCAGGGCAGTGGCCCATGCCTGTAATCCCAGTGGCTTGGGAGGCTGAAACAGAAAGATCGCTAGGTCAAAGTCAGCCTCAGCAAAAGCAAAGTCCTAAGCAACTCAGTGAGACTCTGTCTCTAAATAAATTACAAAAGAGACTGGGGTTGTGGCTCAGTGGTCAGGTGCCCCTGAGTTCCATCCCCGGTACAACCCCCTACAAAAGAAGAGACCCACAAATTCAGTGGTTCGTCACAGCTTTATCATAGCATTGTAGGTGTTACTTTACAAAGTAGCTTAACTTATGAAAAATCAAATTTCATCTTTCTTTTTCACTTGATCTCTCAGGCAACAGCACTATAACTGTAACAAAGCCTACCTAAAACACACACTTCCTCTGTAATGCACCTTACAGACTTTTTCAGTTTAAGAACCTTAGGTTGCATTTTAGAGATGGTGTGTGGGGATCATTTTATTTGGCAAAAACAGCAACAAATTGCATAAAAGGTGAAAAACATGGCACTGGATAGGCCACATAAAGGGTGCTCATCCTGTACTGAGAAGTGAAACCTGAAGACAGAGCATCACTTTTTTTTTTTTTTGATATTTATAGGGAATGTGTTCTTCATTTGACTCACTTTGGGCACTACTCTGTATATATCTATGAATGACTGCAAAAGCAGTGTCAGTACTTAATTTGCAGTTATAAATTTCCACAGGTAGAAAAATTAGAAAATTCAGAAATCCTGACTAATGGGAATTGATTAATGACCCCACTGGCAGTGTGAGTTAAGACATCCATGTCCAGACTTCAGTTAATTTAAAATTCATAAGTTGATTCAAAAGACAGTTCTTAGACACCTACTGTACACGTACTATGTAGCAGGTGTATACTGAGTATAAAGTAATGGAAGGAATAAAAGATCATTACTGTGTTCTGAGCTTGAAAAATTTGCCTACCCAATCGGATTCTGCAGTTTATTATTTTCATTGCTTCCTTCTTTCTTGGCCTCCTACTAGAGTAACTTACTTGAGGTGAACTTGGGGAATGGAAATTCATCTTATTTTGCCTAGGGAGCTGAGAAGAGGGGGCCCAGGGACAGGTGAAGGCACATGTAAGAATTTTTTCATAGATATTTCTCCCGAAAACTTCATTCTTGCATTCATTTGTCCTTCTTCACCACACTTCTAGCCTTTACTATTGGTATGGCAAACACACATCGAGAGTAGTTCCAAAATGCAGAAAAATAATTGGAAAATGAAGTTGTGATGTGAGCAGAGGAAAGGCAAAAACATGGGATGGGGGAGAGTGAACAGTGTGACAGCTGAATTCTTTTTACTTGGGTTGGACATGGTTGATCACCAGCCCTGTACCTTCCAGTCCACTGTTCCACATTTGCATGGCAGCAATGTGGTTTCAGGGGATTGATTTCCCTCAGCTGTGATGATCAGCCCAAGGCAAGCTCGAGGTCCCACCCTTGACAATGTGGTAGGCTAAAGAATGAACAGGCAACCTATAATTCAAGTCAGACATCACAGAGATCCATTTAGGGGATGAGTCAGTGCATGCACCTGTCCTAATGTGGTTTACTCAGTTTATATGCAGCCTGATTTTCATGATTAATGGTAGGAAAGGAGATGCTCTCTCTTATTGGGGATATTATCATGCTGGGTATAAATTGCTCAAGTTTCTTTTTCAACACCACAGAAACAAATCTATGGATGTATATCATATGGACAAGAAGTTAGAGGTAACAAACACACAGAAGAGTCCAGATTAAACTGTATCCAAAGCCTGAATGACTCCTGGATTTCTCAGTTCTGTTGGTCAATATGCTTCCTTGAATTTTTTCTGGTCACCAAGTTGGGTGTCGTCTTTTTGAAGCCTGAAACCATCCTGCTTGACTTAAAACTGACCTCTTTTATTTAATTTTTCAAAGAAGTCCTTATCTTGTTCAACTTTTATACTGTTTTTATTTTAACTGTGTCATGTGGATCAGTCTCTCTCTGGGACTTTTCATGGCTTTTTGTCAAACCACTGATGAGGAACCAAAAGTGGTGATTATGCTCCTGGGTTACTGAGTGATTTTGAAAAGTTTCCTTCACTCTTTTCTTCAATTAAAGCAAGACTCAATATATTCTGTCAGTGATTTGAGGGATGAAAAGATAGTTTTGCACAAGCATTAATAGGAACATTGAAATTTATAAAATAAACAAAGTGTGTGAATACCCTATTCACAGATGAAATCCCCAAAGATACAGGCATATGAATGATAATCAAATTCACTAGTCATAAGAGAAAAATTAAAAGAATGTATCAGTTTACATTAACAACTTGGGATGTTGGAAAGCCAAAGAAACCCAGTGTCTGCAAGGATGGGCAATAGGTGGGAATCCTCATGCTCTGATGGTGAAGTGGTTACGGAGAGCTTGTGGTAGTGTCTTATAACATAACATCTCCACAGTTCCACCAGGAACATATACAATGATGCTTATCACTACAATTTAATGGTAAGGTGGTGTTAGAAGTATACCTGATATGTTCAACCTACAAGACATTAGTGAAATGTGGTCGATGTACACTATGAAATCCCGTATAGAAGGTAAATACAGGCTAGACATAGAGTGACACAGGAAGATCTTTAAGAGAATGCTGAATGAAGTGCATTATACATGAAGCATAGTTTTCTACTTTTTGTTACAACTCAAGATGTGTACACAAAGCAACACATTTTAGAAGAAAACAGACACAGAAGGATGATACATTAATATATTAGAATGTGGGGGAAAGGAAAAGTTGAAATAAAGAAATCAACCAAATAATTTGAATAGTTAAATAAAAGAAGCATGTTTGGGAGGGGAGAGAGGAAAAGGAAAGAGAGTGGAATGAATCTGACATATCTTTCCTATGTACATACATGACTATGCCACAGTGAATCTCACCATTGTGCACACCCACAAGAAAGGGGTCCTAATTAAAATAAGTTGTGTTCCATGCCTACATAATGATATCAAAATGGATTCTACAGTCATGTATAACTAACTAAGAAGAACCAATGAAAATGTGGAAAAAGCATGATTAGAGTGAATGAGATTCATGAGCCATAAACACAGGAAAATAATTAACTCCAAAATCAGTAGTTAAGATTCCAAAGACAGCACAATGCACAAAAATGTTGGAAAATAACTATCCCCTGTAGAATAGAGACTGACCTGGAGTAACAGCTTGCACCATGGGTACTTTCTCAGGGAAAAATCATAAAAGTATAATGTCATATAAAATAATTAGATCTCTAAGTGTTTTATAAATATATCTACAACATCACAGCTCTCTGGTTGACACTGTTAATGTTTTTATAAACGTTATGAAAGGCCATAAATTAGGACAATTTCTATATTTTCCCAATGTTGGCAGTAATAATTTAGCAGTAACAACGTTTTAGCATCCTTACAACTTAAAGGTTTGAAGGTTTAAGCTCTCAAACAGCTTACAATGATCAATCAGCTTACAAATCCATTTTTATGATAACTTATTGTTCCAAAAATGATTTAAATTACTTACAAAATATGCACTTAATTTTTTTATGTTTTTAAAATTTTCTTTGTTCTAATTACTTGTACATGACAGTATAATGCATATATACATTTTGACAGATCATACATAAATGGAGTGTAATCTCTCATTTTTCTGATTATACATATTGCAGGATCACATCAGCCATGCAGTCTTACAAGAGGTTATAATGTCTGTTTCACTCCACTAACATTCCTTCCCCCATAACCCTTCCCCCTCTCTTTACTCCCCTTTACCAAATATAAAGTAACTATCCTTCCTTACCCACCTCCACATTGTGAATTAGCTTCCTCATATCAGAGAAAATATTTGGCCTTTGGTTTTTTGGGTTTGACTTATTTCACTTACCATGATATTCTCTAACTCCATCCATTTACCAGCAAATGCCTGAATTCCATTCTTCTTTGAAGCTGAGTATTATTTCATTGTAAAGATATACCACATTTTCTTGATCCATTCATCTGTTGAAGGGCATCTAGTTTGGTTGCATACTTTAGCTATTGTGAATTGAACTGCTATAAACATTGATGTGGCTGTGATACTGTAGTATATTAATTTTAAGTCCTTTGGATATAAACTGAGGAGTGGGATAACTGGGTCCAATCATGGTTCAAGTTTTCTGAGGAATCTCCATACTGTTTTCCATAATGGTTGCACCAATTTGCAGTCCCACCAGCAATGTGAGTGTACCTTTCCCCCCACCTCCTTGCCAACGTTTATTGTTGCTTGTATTCTTGATAATTGCCATTCTGATTGGAGTGAGATGAAATCTTAGTTTTGATTTGCATTTCTCTAATTGCTAGAGATGTTGGACATTTTTTCATATATTTATTGATCAATTATATATCTTCTTCTGTGAAGTGTCTGTTCCGTTCCTTAGCTCACGTTTGATTAGGTTATTTAGCTTTTTTTGGCATTAAGTTGTTTGAGTTATTTATATATCCTAGAGATTAATGCTTTATCTGAGCTGGATGTGGTAAAGATCTCCCAATCTGTAGGCTCTCTCTTCACATTATTGTTTATGCACTTAATATTAAAATATATGAATAATATAAGAATAGAGTCCACAGGAATATACTATCAATAAAATAAAGAGAGAAATTAAAAACACAGGCAATTCAATTATTCACTGGTTGGTTGTGGGTCCCAAATTATTAGTAGAGTATAAGAGACTCAGAGAAGCAGAGCTTGATCTCAGTAACTGCTTGATCTCAGTAACTGCTCTCCCATCCTCTGTTACTGCTCTCAACAGGTTGCCACATGGGCTTGGAAGTCTAAGTGTAGGACTTTCGCCTTGGCTCAGAGCCAAAACCAACCTTTCCTTATGGAGAAAAAGCAAACTGGACATTCACAGTGGTCCCACTTTCACATCATATGACTGCACAGAGTTCCACAGAACTCACAGACCACAAACACAGGTTAGCATATTTGTATGTGTATAGCTATCTATCTATCTATCTATCTATCTATCTATCATCTATCTATCTATCTATCCATCTATCTATCTATCTATCTATCTATCATCTATCATCTATCTATCTATTTATCTATCATCTATCATCTATATCTATCTATCTATCTATCTATCTATCATCTATCATCGATCATCATCTATCTTTCTAGCATCTATCTCTCTATATCTGTCTATCCTTCTCTCCTTCAGTCTATTAATCTATCGTCTATCTATATCTATGGTCTGGACCCCTCATTCTCTTCACTTATTTTATAAATCTATCCTTGTGTTGATGCAATCCAGTCTCAATTACTTTAGATTTATACTAAATCTTGATAATCACAGGAACACTTACCTACTTTGTATTTTTCCAGTACAAGTCGAATATTCTTGATTTTTTCCTTGCTTATAATTGTTTATGAAATTGTCAACTTTCATGAAAATTCCTGCCAAATTCAATTCAGATTGCAGATATCTAGTTGAATTTGAGATGACTGACATGTCTGTAATATTGATATATTTTTAAAATTTTCAACAGAAGCCTCTGTGGTTTTGCTTGTGACATCATTGAGAAATTCTTTTAGTGGCTGAAGTAGTAGAATATACTACATTTTTTTATTATTGGGAAAATGATTTTCATCTTGGATACCATGCATGAAACAATTCCAGGCACAAAAATCTAGTAGGGATTACAAAAAATAAGTGAAACCCAGGGTCACTGATTTTCTAGAGTAGTTTTAGAAGCAATATTACCTTGTCAGCAATATTAATATATACAATAGCTTGAGTAAGTGCACATTAACTGCTAAAAACCCTTACCATGTCAACCTGAAAGTCCAGGAACATGAGAGAAAGCATGACCAGGAGAGACCTATTTGAGGTAAGAACAGAAAATGAGTTTTCAGAAAATAGAATTACAAGAAAGACTCAACTGAAAACTTTCTTTTTCTTTTTTGCAGTGGTTGTGGTGGTGCTATTTTTCAAATTATTTTATTGTGAAACTGAAAGAAGGCACAACACAAATATGTAATGTAATAAAAAACAATTTTGCATTCAGATCTAATGAGGCTAAGTTGATTGGTTTCTTGAAATCAAGTCAGGATATAGGGAGGAACTACACTAAAGGAAGTCAATCAAAGGACAAACTAATTCAGTCTAAATCCAAAAATGAACCAAAATGGCCAGGAATATAAATTATATCTCCTTAACAACCCTGAATGTTAATGGCCGTAACTCATCAATCAAAACTGGAAGATTGGACTAAAAACACCCAACAATATGCTGTCTTCAAGAGATTTGCCTTCTAGGAAAAGACATACAGAGACTGAGGGTGAAAGAATGGGAAAAAACACATCACTCACATGGACTGTGTAGTCAAGCAGGGGTTTCCATTCTCATATTAGATAAAGTGGATTTTAAACCAAAGTGAATCAGAAGGGATAAAGAAGGACATTTCATGCTGCTTAAGGGAATCATACACCAAGACATAACAATCATAAATATATAAGCCCCAAATACTGCAGCACACATGTACATCAAACGTTCTCAATTTCAAGAATCAAAGAGAACACAACACGATAATTCTGGGTGACTTTAACATACCTCTCTCACAACTGGAAAGATCTTGCAAACAAAAACTGAACAAAGTAACTACAGAACTGAAGAGTACAATCAATAATTTAGACTTAATGTACATATATATGGTATTTCATCCATCATTGAGACAATACACTTTTTCTCAGTAGCACTTGGATCCTTCCCTAAAGTAGACCATATATTGTACCACAAAGAAACGCTTAGCAAATTAAAAAAAAAATAGAAATACTACCCTGTATTCTCTCAGGTCATAATGGAATGAAATGAGAAACCAATGATAAAATAAAAATAGAAATGAATCCAATACCTGGAGACTAAATAACATGCTATTGAAGGATGAATGGAGAGCAGAATAAATCAAGGAGGAAATAAAAATAAAGAGGTAAATGAGAACACTGATGCAATGTACTAAAATCTCTGGGACAGTATGAGAGCAGTGTAAAGAGGAATGTTCATTGCACCGAGCTCATTCATTAAAAGAATAGAAAGTCAGCAAATAAATGACTTAACATTACATCTCAAAGCCCTAGAAAAATAACAAATCAGCATCAAAAGCAGAAGACAGGAAGTAATTAAAATCACAGTGGAAATCAATGAAATTGAGACAAAAGGAACAATTCAAAAAATTGACAAAACTCAAAGTTGGTTCTTTCAAAAAAATAAATAAGTTCATAAACCCTTTGCTACACTAACAAAGAGAAAGAGAGAGAAAACCCAAATACTAAAATTCATGAGGAAAAAGGAAATATCATGATGGACACTACTGGAATTCAGAGGATAATAGAAACTATTTTTGAAAATTTAAACTCCAAAAAAATAGAAAATCTTGAAGACATTTTCAAATTTCTAGAGGCATGTAAACTACTCAAACTGAATCAAGAGGGCACACACATTTAAACAGATCAGTTTCAAGCCATGCAATAGAGCAAAAGCCTATGAACTGCCAGGCATGGTGGCACATGTTTGAGATACCAGCAGATCAGGAGGCTGAGGAAGTTCAAAGCTAGTCTCAGCAAAAGTGAGGCACTAAGGAACTCGGTAAGATTCTGTCTCTAAAGAAAATACAAATAGGGCTTGGGATGGGGCTCAGTGGTTGAGTGCCTTGAGTTAAATCTCCAGTGCCCTTCCCCCCCCAAAAAAAAAAAATCTACCAACCAAGAAATGACCAGGACCTGATGGATTCTCAGCTGAGTTCTACAAGACCTTCAAGGAAGAATTAATACCAAATACTCCTCAAATTATTCCATAAGATTGAAAAGGAAGGAACCCTGCCAAACTCATTCTATGAGAGTAGTATCACCCTGATACCAAAAACCTGACAAAGACACATCAAGGAAAGAAAACTTCAGACCAATATGCCTAATGAACATAGATGAAGAAATTCTCAATAAAATTCTGGCAAATTGCATGCAAAAGCATATTAAAAAGATATTGCACCATGATCAAGTGGGGTTCATCCCAGGATTGCAAGGTTGTTTCAAAATATGAAAATCAATAAATGCAATTCATCACATCAATAGACTTAAAGACAATAATCATATGATCATTTCAATAGATACAGAAAAAGCATTTGACAAAATACAGCACCCCTTCATGCTCAAAACACTAGAAAAAGTAGGGTTATTAGGAATATACCTCAATATTGCAAAGGCTATCTATGCTAAGGCCAAGGTCAACATCATCCTAAATGGAGAAAAATGGAAAGAATTTCCTCTAAAAGCTGGTACAAGACAGGGATGCCCTCTTTCACCACTTTTATTTAACACAGTCCTTGAAACACTAGGCAGAGCAATTAGAGGGATACGAATAGGAAAAGAAGAACTGAAGTTATCACTATTTGTGTATGCCATGATTCTATATTTAGAGGTTCCAAACAATTTCACCAGAAAACTTCTAGAACTAACAAATGAATTCAGCAAAGTAGAATGATATAAAATCATACCCACAAATCCAATGGATTTCTATTAATAAGTGATGGATCCTCTGAAAGAGAAATTAGGGAAACTATCCTACCCACAATAGCTTCAAAAACAATAAAATTCTTGGGAATCAACCTAACAAAAGAGGTGAAATGTTGTTTTTCTGGTCCCGCATGGGTCCGTGAGGTCCCACATGGGTGTTTTCCTCTTTGGACAGGGTAAGACTGATGGAGTGACCAACACCTCCTGGAGACAGGTTCTGCAACACAATCTCAACTTTATTAAGGAAGTATAGTTCTTTTATAGAAGGGGGGAGTTTGAGAACAAAGAAACCAGTAGTGTAACATGATATCTTGTGAGGATGGTCCAATTAGGAGTCACACAGTGTTGCAAAGGGAGGAGGGAAGCGGGGAGGATGAGTGAAACTTCCTGAGACAATGGCCGCTGGTGGGTCTAGTCACTTGAGGGTGTGTCCCCAGGCATGAATAATCCTGAATGTCTTTCAGGATTTGTACTATTCTATAGCCTAGAGACATATACCTCAGTGGTTTCTTCCTACATCCCCACAGTGAAAGACCTCTATAATGAAAATGACAGAACACTAAAGAAAGAAATTGAAGAAAACCTTAGAAGATGGACAGATCTCCCATGTTCTTGGATAGGCAGAATTAATAGTGTCAAAATGATCATACTTACGAAAAATGATATACGGATTCAGTGCAGTTCCTATTAAAGTCCCAAAGTCTTTCCTCACAGAAATAGAGAAAGCAATCCCTAAATTCATTTAGAAAAATAAGAGACCCAAAATAGCCAGAGCAATCTTTAATAAGAAGAGTGAAGCAGGAGGCATCACAATAGCAGAACTTAAGCTGCCCTACAGAGCAATAGGAACAAAAGTGCCATGGTATTGGCAGTGAAATAGGTACACTGATGGTACAGAATACAAGGCACAGACAAACCCACGTAAATACATTTATCTCATGTTAGGGAAAGGCAGCAAACACATAGAATTGAGAAAAGATAGCCTCTTCAACAAGTGGTGCTGGGAAAATTTGAAATCCATGTGCAGCAAAGTGACATTAAATGCCTATCTTTCACACTGCGTAAGATTCAACTCAAAATAGATCATGAATTGGGAATTAGTGACAACCACATGAAATGGAAGAAACAGTGGACCCAAATATTCATCTTGTTGACTTAGGACTAGACTTCCTTAACCAGACTCTAAAGTGCAAGAAATTAAACCAAGAATCAAAAAGTGGAATGGCATATTTTGCTTAGCATTATATCTTTTAACTCTATCCATTTACCAACAAATGCCATAATCTTATTCTTCTTTAAATTTGAGTAATATTCCAGCATGCATATGTATGTGCATATAAATATACATATACATATATATGTACATATATATATATATATATATATACACACACACACCACCTTTACTTTTCTTGTGATAAATATGGGTTTATTTTATTTTATGACTTTTTAATTATTATTATTTTTGATTCATTATACACAAATACAGTACAACTTTCATTCATCTGTATACAATGTAGAGTCACGTTTTTGTAATCATACATGTATGTTGGGTAATGATGTTTGTCTCATTCCATTATCTTTCCTTTCCTCCACCCCTCTCCACTCATTTGCCTCTACACAATCCATCCTTCCTCCATTCTTCCCTTATCCCCTCTCCCACCCCCCATTATGTATGATCATCCACTAATCAGAGAAAACATTCGGCCTTTGGTTTTTTGGGATAGGCTTATCTCACTAAGCATGATATTCTCCAACTCTATCCATTTACCATATGGCAAATGCCATGATTTTATTCTTCTTTATGACTGAATAATATTCCATTGTGCATATATTCCACAATTTCTCTATTCATTCATCTAATGAAAAGCTTCTTGTTTGGTTCCACAATCTAGGCATTGTGAATTGAGCTGCTATAAACACTGATGTGGTTATACCACTGTAGTGTGCAGATTTTTAAGTCCTTTGGGTATAGATCAAGGAGTGGGATAGCTGGGTTAAATGGTTGTTCCATTCCAAGTTTTCTGAGGAATCTTTATATTGCTTTCCAGGGTGGCTGCACTAATTTGCAACCCCACCAGCAATGTATGATTGTATCTTTTCCCTCACATGCTGGCCAACAATTATTGTTGCTTGTATTCTTGATAATTGCCATTCTTATTGGAGTGAGATGAAATCTCAGAGTAGTTTTGATTTGCATTCTTCTAATTGCTAGAGATGTAGGACATTTTTTCACATATTTGTTGATGGATTGTATATATTCTGTGACGGTCTGTTCCATTCGTTTGACCATTTATTGATGGGGTTATTGGGTTTTTTTTGGTCTTATTCTACCGTCATGTACAACAAATTAGAACAAATAAAAAATTAAAAAAATAGATGGGATGGATTCAAACTAAAAAGTTTTTTCTCAGAAAAGGGAACAATCAATGTGATGAGAGAAACTACAGAGTTGGAAAACATCTTTTCCTCACCCACTTCATATGGAGAATTAATTTCCAGGATATATAAAAAAATTAGCATCAAAAATACAAATATCCTAATTGCCACACCCACCACTGCTCCCCTCAGTGCTTGACACGGTTCCACTGGGAATAATTAAGATTCTTTTATGGTCTAATCTTCTGGGATGTGTGGACATGGCATGCTCCTTCTTGTTTTTGTGTTATTTCTTATTGTATGTTTAAAGATTTCAGTAAAAATCAGACAATAAGTGATTTGGAACACAAAAATAACACTACTCAAGCCTTAATTGATTTCATATTATTATTACCTTAAGCAAACAGAACAAATGTTGTGGGTCAGATCAGCAAGAGTTATTGTCCACTGCTCTCAGTTAGCTTAGCAGCCAGACTGCCTGTCTGCCTTAGCCCAAACCAGGATGTGCCCCCCTCTTAGTGAAACTGTTTTCACAGTTCAGGGACCACAGGGGATTGCATATAAGATTGATGGGAAGCTGTATCTTGGGTGTCAATTAACTATTAACAAGAGGAAGTTCCACTTTATATACTATAGACAGGTCAAAAGGTATTTATGCTGCATATCAGCCTCCCAGAGATGTCTAAAGTACAACTGTTATCCTTGACAAAACTTTAAATCATGACGTGTTAGACCTATAAGGATGGCCTCGGCTCTTATTGTTCCTAGTAAGATGAAAACCAGAACCAGTTAATGGTTTAGTGATGTTTTGTTTAAGTAGAACTTGATTTGTTTTGATTATACTTATGTCCATCACATTTCCTTAGAGCTTTATCACCTCCCCTTCTATGTAACATCAAAAGAATGTACTCAAGCTGAATGTATAGATATATATATAGATCGTGTGTGAAATGGTAGCTGGACTTAGAATTTAGCCATGTAACAGTAAAGTTAAAACTAAGCCTCAGATCTTTGAGTCTGTGTTACTTTACTCTAGTCGCCGACGCCTTCCCCCCACCAAGCTGTGCCACGGCCCCTGCTAAGGCTGGACCTCAGCACCTAATCAATAAATGGGCTAAGGAACTGAGCAGACACTTCACAGAAGAAGATATACAATCAATCCTCAAATGCATGCAAAGTATTCATGATCTCTAGCAATTAGGGCAATGCAAATCAAAACTACTCTAATATAAAGTAACTATCAGAAAAATGAGAAAAATACTCCATTTATGAATGATCAATAAAATGTATAAATACGTTCTACTGTCATGTACAATAAATTAGAACAAATAAAAAAATTTTAAAAAATCTGCTCTAAGATTTCATTTCAGAATGATATTTATTAAGAATACAAGCAATTGCAAGGGTTGGCGAGGATGTGGGGAAAAAGGCACACTCATAATATTGCTGGTGGTAGTGAAAATTGGTACAACCACTCCAGATAGAAGTATGGAGATTGCTCAGAAAACTTGGAATGAAACCACCATTTGACCCAGCTTCCCACTCCTTGACCTATACCCAAAAGATTTAAAATCAGCATACTACACTGCTGTGGCCATATCAATGTTTATAGTAGCTGAATTCACAATAGCTAGATTGTGTAACCAACCTAGATATCCTTCAGTAGATGAATGGATAGAGAAACCATAGTATACATGCACAATGGAATATTACTTAGCCTTAAAGAAAAATAAAATTATGGATTTTGCAAGAAAATAGATGGCATTGGAGAATAATATAGTGAGATAATCCTATCCCTAAAAACAGAGGTCAAATGTTTTCTCTGATAAGTGGGTGATGATACATAATGGGGGTGAGTAAGGGATGATTTGATGAACTTTGTATTGGGCAGAATGGAACTAGGAGTGGGGAGGAGGCGAGGGGTAGGACAGATGGTGGAATGAGAGAGACTACATTACCCTATGCACACATATGAATGGTGTGAATCTACATTGCATACAACCAGGGAAATGAAAAGTTGGACTCTATTTGTGTACAATGAATCAAAATATATTCTGCTGTTATGTACAGATACATAGAACAAATAAAAAATTTTAAAAAATTAGAGTTAAAAAATTGTTCTTGTAAGGGCCTTTGGTTACAGAGGCAAGAAAAATCTCACTGAACACCCCTATTCCTCCCTACTCTAAATCTGACATAAACTTCATTTCTCTTATCAGGTCCCAGAGAATTATTCCTTATTTAGTTAATTTCTTGCCTCTATTTTCTACTCAAAACCAACTGTTCTCTACTTGCTTTCTCCACCCCACACTCAAGAGCAGGGATCCAGGGAAAAATGAAAATGTGGAGCCTTGTCTTAGCCATTCAGGCTGCTATCCAGAATGCCGTGCACTGGGTGGTTTATAACCATGAGAAAATTATTTCACATTTCTGCAATCTGGGATGTCCAAGATCAAGGTAGACTTGGTTTCTAGTAGGATCTGCATTTTTGCTCAGCAAAGACACCTTCAGAATATGTCTTCACATGATGGAAGGGTCATGGGGTCCCTCTGGGATCCCATTTATAAGGCACTAATCTCATTTCCAGGGGTTGAAACTGCATGACCTAATCACCTTCCAAAGGCTCCACCTCCTAATGCCATCACAAGGATGGTTAGGATCCAAATATATGAATTTGGGGAAGAGGTAAAGCTTCAGATCATAGCAGGTGTGTGTTCAAACGTGGGGGTGGGGTGAGTGTTTTTAAAGATACTAAAATACAAAACTACAAAACTTCTTATTTCTTATGTCTCTGTTTTTATTTAATTTGCTAATGCTGCATCCCTTGGGCACAGGGATACTCACAGGATGATTGCTGGAACTTTTAGGGACCTGGGGTCACATTCCTTTACTACAGGCAAACTGCCCCCTGGCTCTCTGGTTGTTGCTGTACCAGCTGCTCAAAAGATTCTTGCCCCTGTCAGACTGAAGGGGGAAGTCAATCTCTCCTTCCCAAAGTGGTCATTCCAACACTTGGCACATGGGTGACCACTGAGAAATTGCAACCAAATTACAAGAAGGTGCATGTGATACTTGGAACAAGAGTGGGCAGGAGGCTCACCCTGACCAGTTGCAAAACAACTTGGTTCAGACTTTGTATGGGATAGCTGCACCTAGGTTTTCCCCTCACACTGTTGGGTGCATGTCCCATTCTCCTTTTGTGCCTGCCTGGTTTGAGATAGTGGCAGATGCTGTTGGCAACGGGGCCTGCTCTTCAGTGATATCTGGGCACTGCAGTGGTAGCAGGGTGGAGGTGGATAGGAAGAGTCTAGTGTTGCCAAGACCCCAGACAGTGAGGAGCAGGTGGAAGAGTGCTGCACTTGCAGGTGTGGTTGTGGGAGGAAGCCTCCTCCCACATAGGCTGAGGAGGCTCTGTGAGCTCCCATGCATGCTTCATTGAACTTCACTTATGAAACACAAATTCCATAAAATTAGTATAAAATTCAAGGTGATGATTATGGAGCATTAAATGTGTTAGTGGACTGGCTGCGTGCTCCAGGAAGCCAGCCCTGGATACATGATCCAGAGGCACATTAGTTGATACTGGTCTAGAGGACAATCATAGGCGATTCTTAAAAAGTACATAAAGTAACCAGTGATGTCAGAGATATGAATGTGGTGGAGTGGGGGATGGGTAGGGAAGAGAACACATGGGGGGATAAATCAAAATTATACAAATAACTGAAAATGTTTAAGATTGTGGGATCAATGTCAGCACAGAAAAAAACATCCCTGGTGGCCAGGTGACTGTTCAGTGCCACCTGAGACTTGTCCCATAGCAGTTGAAATAGGGGAAGATGAACAGGATGGAAGTTTGTGACAATGAGAGAAGCTGGAAGACTGAGCAGAGTCAGCACAGCAGGGGAAATGGGAACCTGAGTAGGTGGTCAGGGTTTTGGGAGGGGCAGATTTTCCTTATTGTAGGCAGCAGTGGTTTGTCTTTGGTTGAATCAGGAAGTCAGAAGAGAGGTCTGTGGGGTAGGTTTGTTTAGAAGAGAGATCAAAGGCCAACTTCTCTGAGAGAAAGAAATAGCATCTGCAAGAGCCATGCTGTGTCTGCTGCTTCCCTTGCTAGCTGCTCTCCTCCCAGGCGGTGACAGTGAAGTTGGTGAGAACTGGGGAAACTGACCAGTTGTGTGTGTGTGTGTGTGTGTGTGTGTGTGTGTGTGGTGATGGTAGTTTCCCTTGTATATACTTGGAAAGCAGAGCTCCATGCTGGTCCCATTCTCAGTGTCCCTGACTCAAGGGCCCGACCTCCTCTGGAGGGTGTTGATAAAGCATGGGACCCTATGGCAAGCAAATGGCTGCTCAGATCACTGTGGCTCTTCTTTTCTCCAGATTCTGAGTCTCCTCACTCTGTCACTTTTCTTTCCCAATTCCCTCTTCTCTAATTTCTCTTTACTCCCTATTTTGTCTCTGCCCAGGATTCAAAGAGCCTATCTCCTCCCCTGTCATCAAGATCATAATCATTTACAACCACTCCTGGGGACAAACTCTGTGCTCAGTTTGGTTGAGTGAGGTGCAGACTCAGAGCTGGAACAGCCAGGTTCAATACCATCATTCTCCTGCATCCCTGGCCCATGGGCAACCTCAGTAACAATGTGTTGATTGAACTGGAAGGTTTCCAGGCAAACTTCATTAGATTTGTTCAGGCTATTCACATTGGTCAATTACCATCCAAATGTGAATTCAGTTCCATTGATTGAGAGTGAGGAGGTGTGGGGTTGGGAGTGTCTCTCAAGGAATGAGTCCTCTCTCCACCATGAAACTGCCATCACACATTTGAGCAGGGCTATGAACCAGATGCTGATTCTTCAAACATTTCAGTCTTCTGCTAGTTATAACTGCTTTCATGTTGACTGCAAGACTGTGTTTTGTTATTGTTCCTTAGAGATATGCTTTGGTCACCCTTTTCCAAGGTCTCTGACCAGGTTCCCTCAGCTTCCTCACTCTTCCACTTGATCCTTTCACCCTTTCTTATTATAATCCCAGCCCTCTCACACTAAGTGCTTTCTCCCCCACACCATTCTTATCACCTCTGAACAATTCTTATCTTCCTCATGTTAGTCATCTCTTCCTATACTTCCGACTCCTACCAAGTTTGCTTTCTATGAATCTCTAATAAAAAATTTTAAAAAACCCTTTGTCCCATTGCCTTAAACCTCCAAATCTTTTTCTCTGTTTTGATGTTCCTTTGTTTGCACTCATTGCATATTCTCCTGTTTTGCTCCCTTTTTCCTCTCATTCATTACCTTCTTCCATTGAAGCCTTTGAGATCCAGATGGCGGCAGGTTGTGAGGTGGGTTCTGGGAGGACTTCACAGGCTTCCCACAGATTGCAGTTCAAGGCACTGAAATCCTGAGCTTCAAAATGATTTATGGTTACCGTCTCCAAAGGACCCTATGGTCTTGTCTCAACATCTTTTCTGTCCTTTGCAGTGAAACCTGACGCCTGGATTACCAGAAGTCCCAGTCCTGGGCCTGGCTGTCTGCTGATGATGTGCCATGTCTCCGGATTCTGCACAAGACCTTTGTGGGTGATGTGGATGCGAGGTGAATAGGAGCAGCTGGGCACTCAGCAAGGTGACTTCCTGCCCAGTGCTGATGGGACATGATATCTCTGAGCAACCCTGGATGTGGCACCTGAGGAGGTGGCTGTCCTGACCTGCAGGGTGAAGTACATCAGCCTGGGAGGGCAGGACCTCATCCTCTACTGGGTGATAAGAGCTGGGACCCAGTAAAGATGTGGGGAGGTGATCCTCTAGCAGAGCATGAGGGCCAGCTAAGAAATTTGAGATTTTAGGAAATTTCAGACCCCAAAAGAGAGAAATGCAATTAATCCAAGGATTAGAAGTGTTAAAAATGAGGGATCTGTAGATGCAGAAAGATATTGTGGGATACATGGATTCATCTCTGAAGAGGTATGAGAGAAAAAAATAGGAAGAAAAGAGATTGTTGAGATGGACACTCAAACAGAAGAAGTCAAAGTTAATTCAGTAAAACAGAGAGTAGATGGTAAAATGGGATGGATATAAAGCATCCTTGGTGTCCACTTGAATCTGCAGAACAGCACAGTTCCCTAGGCTTCATCTTGACAGTGATCGTGGCTCTGATTCCTCTGATAGACCTTGCATTTTGGTTTAGGAAGTGCTGGTGAGTTATTTGAATTCATCTTTCCTGTTGGTCCCTCCTCCCCATTGGTCTTTCCATCTTCTTTGTCTCTTTACTCACTTTTCTATCTCCTCCAAAACCCATTCCCACATTCTGTCTGTTCTTGCCTCCCACTTATGAAGTTCTGTTTTTTCTCTCTTCTCATTTGGTTCCCTTAGGACACACTGTGAAGCTCCCTGCAGTGCTCCCCCTTCAAAGTGAGGACCCAGCAGCCCAAGTGCTTATCACCACCTGAAAACCATGTGGTGATGGCCTCCCTCAGTTCTCCTTATGAAACGCTTGTAATTTATTTCTGCTTCCTGATCAGTTGTGGATATATCACAATGTCACCTGGAAGGGCTTGTTCTGACCTGACTTCTGAAACTTCAAAATTCAAATTTTAACTGTAAATGGAATAGAATCCTAGCATGCTCTGCCTGGTTAGATCCTAATGAATCGTTAGAGGGTTGAAGATGTCACAGGCTCCAGAGGCCCTCCCTTGCTCCCTGTTTTTTCAGCTGCAAGGTACTAACCATACCCTCAATCCCTACCTCTGTGGCAGCTGTGCAGATTCCGTCTCCCTTTGTTAAAACCTTGGGAGAAAACACGTTTTTGTAATAATTGTAACCCTGGTGAAGGGTCTGTTCTCAATAAAAATCTGTGATGGATCTATGCCAGATTTGAAGACTTTGTATATCCTTTCCTTTCTGACACCTGTGTTGTAGTTGAGACATCTGATGCTTCTCTTGTTGAAAATCTCATTTGGCCGAAAGAATTCTCACACTGTCCTTGTTCTATAGTTTCTTCTCTGAGCTCTGAGGAGAAACACAATTTTGCTTCTTGCCACTTTTGTTATTCACATAGAGAACTATTAGAGTGAAACAAATTCTATTACTTTAAGGATTCTAAACTAAAACAAAAAGTTTGACAAGATGAGGGCCTTTGATATTCAGTGTGGTTCAGGAGCAAGCACTGCGGTTAGCACATTAGTGCTTGTTACAAATGTAGAATTTGAGGATTGATTTTATATTTACTGAGTTATATTTTGCATTTTAGCAATGCAAAATTATGAATGTAGGTTCGCAGGTGCATTAAAATTTGTGAGGCACTGATGTAGGGGGTACCTGGAATGTGGAGCAAATGTGTCACTGAAGAGGATAGGATCAAATTTGGTTAATAAGAGTGTTGCCCTTCAAAATAGAAGTACTGATAAGGAAAAGAATGTGGAGAGAGAACATCCTCATTTTTTACAGAAATTATTTTACATATGGTTTGTTATGGTTTCAATCTGAGGTGTCCCCCAAAAGCTCATGTGTAAGACAATGAAAGAATTTTCTGAGGTGAAATGCTTGGGTTATAAGAGCTTTAACATAATCAGTGCATCACCTCACTGATGGATTATCTGGATGGTAACTGTAGGCAGGTAAGGGGTGGCTGGAAGAGATAGGTCACTAGGACCTGTGCCTTTAGGGTTTGTATTTTATCCCTGGTGAGCAGAGTCCTCTCTCTCTCTCTCTGTCTCTCTGTCTCTCTCTCTCTCTCTCTCCTCCCCTCCTTCTCTTCCTCCCTCCTTCCTGATTGCTGTGTTCTGAGCTATTTTCCTTCCCACACCCTTCCACCATGATGACCTCACTTTGGGTCCAGGACATTGGAATTGGTCATCCATGGAACGACACCTCTGAGTACCAAGTAATCTCTCCCTCCTCTAAAATTGTTCCTGTCAGGTCTTTTTGTTACAGTGGCTAAATAAATAAATCAATATGGACTAAAACACAGTTACTGCAAATATTAAATTAATGACATGAGTCGTGCTCCTAAAGGAATAGAGGATCAGGTTCCAGTAAGTTCATGTTCTTTATTTTGTTGACCAATAAATTCATAACTTTATTTTACCTTACTTTATGTGTATTTAGTTCAAAATTCATATTTATATACATATTTAGAAATAATTTGTCATACCAAGTATTTCTTTATACTGAAACATTATGTGAGAAGTGTTTGTCCTAAATAATGTGTTCGCAAATTTGTTCGGGTTTCAGTCTCATTACAAGGATGAATACCATACTTTATTTCTTTTTTTAAAATTTATTTAATTTTGATTCATTGAGCACAAATGGAGTACAGCTATTGTTTCTCTGGTTGTACACAAAGTAGAGTCACACCATCTGTACGTTCATACATGTACACAGGGCAATGATGTCTGTCTCATTCTGTTATTATTCTTACCTGAATGCCATATTTTAAAAATCATATGTCATCTCAAAAACACTTTTTCTTTGCTTTTTAATAACTTCATCATAGTATTATACATGGTATCTTGGTTGTAGAGGTTGACCAGGGACCCCACATGGCATTAGCCAAGACATCCATGATTAAGTTCAATTTTGTAAAGTAGCTTCACCTATGAATTGGAAAATTTCCGGTTTTCCCAATATACTCTGTTGTTGATCCACAAATATAGAACTCACAGCCCTCAGCATTACAGCTGGCAAAGAGTTGATCTAGAACACTTGCTTACTCTTTAAGGCACATCACAGCCTAAGAACATTTGATATCTCTTCAGCAGTATGTTTTGGGATCATTTCAATTGGCAAAATCAGTAGTGAAGAACACAGAAATGTGGAAACTTGGCACTGAAGAGACCATACAGAGATGCTCATCCTATAGACCATACAGAGATGTTCATCCTATCCATTCCTATGACTTTCTTTATTTAAATGTATTTTTTAAAATTTATTTGTTCTAATTAGTTGTACATGACAGTAGGTTGCATTTATACATTTTGATAGATCATACATGCATGGAGTATAATCTCTCATTTTTCTGATTATACATATTGCAGGATCACATCAGCCTTGCAGCCATACTTGTACATGAGGTAATAATGTCTGTTTCACTCTACTATCATTCCCTCCCCCATACCGCTTCCCCTCCCTTCACTCCCCTCTACCTAATATAAAGTAACTTTATTCTTCCCTACCCCACCCCTTATTGTGAATTAGCTTTTGCATATCAGAGAAAACATTCAGTCTTTGATTTTGACTTATTTCCCTTATTCTCCTACTCCACCCATTTAGCAATAAATGCCACAATATCATTCTTCTTTAAAGCTGAGTAATATTCCATCATATATATATGTGTATATATATATATGTATAACATTTTATTTATCCATATGGATTGTGTCCTACATGTGATTCAAGTGTCACATCACCCTGCACAAATCCATGAATGACTGTGAAAGCACTGTGAATATTGATTTTGGATTACAAATGAATTTTACTGAATAGTCAAATTAGTAAATACAGAAATCTCGATAATGGAGGTTGACCAGTGACCCCACATGGTGGTGTTAGCCAAGATATCCATGATTAAGTTCAATTTCTTTAAAACTCATACATTAATTCAGTGGTTTTAGGCACTTACTGTACACTTGCTCTGCAGCAGATGAATATTGAACATAAAGTAATGAAGAAAGCACTGTGTTCTGAGCTTGAAAATTTTGTCTAACAATTTGATTCTGCATGTCAGTATTTTGTTTCTTTCTTAGTTTGCTGGTAGAGCAACTTAATTGAGCTAGACTCAATTAAGGGACTTAGCCTCATTTTGCTTAGGGAAATGAGAAGAGGGAGCTCAGGGCGAAGGGAACATCCAGAGAAACCAGGCCATATACAACATTTTCCCATGATTTTCCTTCCGAAAACTTCATCCATCTATTCATTCATCACACTCCAGCCTTTACCATTTGTATGGCAAATGTATTCACTGCAAGTAGTTCCAACAGAGAGGCAAACTTTTGGAAAACGAAGTTGTGATGAGAGAAGAGAACATGAACAACATGGGATGGGGTGAGCAAACAGTGGGGCACTTCAGTTTTTCTATTTGGATTAGACATGATTGGTTCCGTTCCGTCCAGCTCCCAGTCCTTTTGCCACATTTGCCTGGCAGCCATGTGGTTTGGTTGATTCTACTCTCAACTGCAGAGATCAGAGGCAGTCATGGGAACACACACTTGCGAAGTCATAGGCTAAAGAATGGACAGTAACCTATGATTTAAGAGAGTCATCACATAATTCTTACTTATGTTGTTCAGAGGGATGAGTCTGGGTATGCACCTGTCCTAAGGTGGCTCAGTTTACAACAAGCCTGATTCTTGTGCTTGTTGGTAAGGGGAAAAGGATAGTCTTTCTTACCCTGGTTGTTATCATCTGATACATCAAGCTAGAAACAGTTCTAATTATTTTTTCACCAACAGGGGAACGAGGCTGTTGTTGAAATCATACAGCTAAGAAGGCAGAGAAAGCAGATTCACAGAAGAGTTGAGATTAAGCTACATCAAAACCTGAATGACCCCTGTACCTCTCAGTCACGTCAGCCAACACATTTCCTTTATTTTTCCAGCTCACTAAGTATGTGTCCTTTTGTGGGTGACTGAAAGCTCCTTTCCTGAGGTAAACAGACATCAGGGCACTCAGTTGAGTTGATTTCTATTTTTAGTTGCATGCCTTTTTACTTCCCTCTTTCTCCTCCTCTCCTCCTTACATTGACTTATCCTGATAATTGATGTTTTTGTTTTTGTTTTTTCTTCTCATAAGTGTCCTTGTCATGTTAGACTTTTATGCTGTTTTGATTTCATTCTTTGTGTTCATATCAGTTCCTCTCCTGCATTCTTCACCGGTATTTGTCAAACTACTTACCAGGAATCAAAATGGGGGTTATGTTGCTGAATAAGTGGGAGATTTGGAAAGTTTCTAGATCTTCATTCTTTTCTTCAGTACTAAATAATTTAGGAGGCAAAATATATGTTCTCTCGACATTTCATGACAGTGAAAACATATCTAGCACCAGTATTAAATAAACCATGAGAAGTTATGACAGTGGCTAGATAATCAATCTGTAAGACATTTTCGATAGGATTTCCTCCTGACAAATTTCATCAATTCATTTTTGCATCCATTCATTCATTCATCGTGCATTCAGTTTTACTATTTTTGTGGCAAGCATAGTTACTGAGAGTGCTTCTAAAATGTAGGGAAAGCAGCCATAGCTCTAAAAACTGAAAACACAATTAATACATTCTGACTCCAAGCCACTTTCATATTTGATGTTTAGATTTTATCACACAGTTAAATTTCATAAAGTTTTATTGTTTTTTCCTTTGATTTTCCACTTACTAAGTAATTTTCCATAAAATCTCTAAAAAAATGTTTTTTCCCTGCTCTATCAGTGGGCTTATCAACCTCAGCATGGATAAACAGATTATAAATAATCTCTGAATGTTATATAATAGGATAAATTATATAATGAAATAAATATAATTATGTAATTATATAATCAGATACATATTATACAGTGTGATAAGTAAAGAGTCTAAATGATCTCTCTGATTATCTATTCATGTTGATTTCCTAAGCAAGCCCTCTGCTGCAGCAATAGTGGGTTCATGTTTAGGGAACAGAAATGTTCTGCAAGGAGGAAAAAGGATGGAAGCCCTGGCTGTAACACGGGAAGCAGGTTTGCCACGGCTGACAGGTAAACTTGCTGAGATTTCACTATTGGGAGGAGTTGGCTGTATCTGCTGAATTGCTAGAAAGGCTGGGGAAGTGGGGAAGTGAAGATTAAGCATCTTCATTTGTGAAAATATGCAAGGAGCTGGGTATCATGCTCCACTCCTCCTCGGCCCATCCCCTGGATATTTGATGGAAAGTAACTTGAACCAGTTGAAAGATGATATTCTAAAAATATGAAATTATGTTGAATAATAAGACTTTGTTAGTGTTTTTTGTTTTTTCTAATTTATTGGTTAATTAGGTTTTAATTTTGCTCTAAACTATTTAATGAGATTAAGAGATTTCCTTGAAGGATATATAAGGATATGGTGACTGAATGGTTATAATAGTACTTAACTTTGTAAATATGAGATTGAACCGATCATTGCATAGACAAAGGACACACTGAGCAATATTAATAATGGGCCATTTAAGAAATGGATTTGGAATTGTAAAAATGAAATTCATAAATTTACAATCACATTTAAGGTATTTTTGTATACACATAAATATTACACATATATATCTATGTATATATAATAAAACATTTTTAAATTAATAGTAAGAAAAGACCTAAAAAATTACGAAATGAACAAAGTATGTGTGCAAATCATTCACAGCTATAACCCAAAAACCTAATAAGCATATGAATGATACTCAAACCCATTAGCAATCAAAGAAAATGAAATTAAAATAAGATATTATTTTATTTTACCTAATTGGCAAAATCAGAAAGCTGAAGCATCTGCAGGGAAGGGGCATAAGTGGAAATCACTATGAACTGATGGTTTTGAAGTGATTCTGGAGAGCTTGTGGCAGTGTCTTATCTAAGTATGTATATGTTGATCTTGCAATTCCAATTCTGAACACATCTGCCAAAACCATTTACACAATTCAATCAGGGAATATACCTAATGACATTAGGTATTGTTATCATGACAATTGAATGATACTAGATGGAAGCACACTGGATGTTCACTCTTATGGGAATGCATTCATAAAATGTGGTAACTGCACACTTTGGGATCCTATGCTGAAGGTAGATACAGGTTAGACATAGAGGGATATGGGAAGGTCTTTAAGGAGAGTCCTGAATGAAATGCATTGTGTAAAGTTGCACACAAAAAGCAGCACTATATTTTAGAAGAACGCATAGAGTAGAAAGAGGATATATTAATGCATGAAAATGTGGGAAAAATAAAATGGGGATGAAGAAATTGACAAGTCAAATAGTTTGATCAATCAAATACAATCAATACCCTATCAAACCAACTGATATCCATAGGCCACAAAAAGAGGAGAATGATTAGCTCAATAATCAGCCCTTAAGGATTCCAGAGACAGAATACCACACCACAAATATTAGACAATAGTTGTACTTTACAGAACAAACACTAAAGTGGGATAACAATTCACCATGGGTACGTTCTCAGGGAGCAATCATAAAAATATACTACATGATATAAAATACTTAGATTTCTAAGTACAGAAAAGAAATATCTGCAACATCAAAACTCTTTGTTTGAAAATGTCAAGGTTTTACAATTATTATCAAAGGCTATAGAGTGGAACAAATTTCTACATTTTACCAACGTGGCTGTAGAGATTAAAACAAAGTTTCAGCATCCTTGTTATCATATAAAATTTTAATATTTAAGTTCTGCGATCATCAAGAAACTTAACAAATCCATCCTTCAAATCACAGTAACTGGGGCTGGGGGTATAGCTCAGTTGGTAGAGTGCCTGCCTCACAAGCACAAGGCCCTGGGTTCAATCCCCAGCACCACAAACAACAACAACAACAACAAAAAGTTATCCAAATCACAGTAACTTATACTTCTAAAAATGATTTAAAATTATATTAAAAACACACATAATATTAAAAATTATCAATTGTAATATAAGATCAGACTCCAGGAGAATATAAGGCCAATAAAATAAAATGTAAAAAAGAACCCCAACACTCTATATGTTGGTTATTAGTGGGTCACAAATTATTAGAGGACCATAAGATCATTAGGGCACGTTCAGTTACATAATCAGAGTCTAGAAGAAACAGACAATGACTTATTCAGAGAAATACAGCTTCCAGGTCCTGAGGTCACAAGGAAATTTCTACCATCAGTTTTTATAGAGGAGAAACCATTTGATGCAGTGAACCATGTTCTCAGGGAAGTTATTTTGGTAAGTTTTGTGAGGTTTATAGGCTTGTGTATTTCTGTTTCTTAAATAAAATGATTATATCAACCTGAAATAAAAATTGGGAAAGTGACTATACAACACAACCAGACCTGGCCTGGGTGCACCTCTCTTATGTTCTAGAAGGTTTAAGGGTAGATCTTACATTACCTAAAGGGATCTATAGACTACAAATCACCCATACATTTAACTAAAAATTTGTATATGTTTTAACACATGCACAGTTATGTATATGCATGCATTTAACATGTACATATTTTAGAGAGAAAAATACTTAAAACAAGTATGAACCCCAGTATGAGAATAAAGTGTCCTGAAAAAAAAATACACCCATAGATTTAGGTCTTTGAGCTATTATTACCAAATTGCACATTTCTGCGAAATTTGCTCCCGACTTTATCCCTACCCACCTAAATGGAGAGCTGGCTTGGCAAATGGGCATATAAATGGCAAAGAACACTAGAATGTTTTCCACTTGCTCTAGAATAAATCCTCCCCTCCCACTCTTATTAGCTGGGCAAAATAAAACTACACTTCTCAGTTTACTCAAAGAGAGAAAGTCTCTCAGCTAGTCCAGGTACTTTGATTGCACTCTGACCCATGGAGTGTATAATTCTTGCAAATTGCTCTGAAGCTGTGAGAGGTGGGTATGCTCAAAACATTTCTCTTTATCACTGGTTAAAGGGACTTCCTTGGAAGGAACTCTGGTAACTATCACCAAACATGAGAAGACTTTCAAAATGAGGACCAAGCAAGGTAAAATCTGAAACAAAACAAAACAATCAACAAATACGATTCCCTCAAAACCAAAGGGGACACTGGAAAGCATGTTCCTGAGATGATGGAATGCCCTATCAACCCTTTCTCGCCTGCTTCCAGTATTTTTACATATACTACACTTTTTAGAAGATACCATTAGTTTGAATATTCTGTCATATGCAGCCAAACTTCAGGCTGAGAAATCCAGAACCTCATCTGAACATCAAGGAATGTTGCTGGGAGGAGCAAAGATGGCAGAGTAAAGGAAGGGTGCACTTTCCAGTTGCTCTGTGGCTCAGGATTCAAACAGCATCCCAGTACTGCTTCCCAGTGAGGCCGATGCAAGGAATTCACTGGAATTCAGTGTCAGAAATTTAGATGCAACAACTCCATTCTCCTAAATGGCAACCATTCCTAAGTAGTAACAAAATATATTTTCAAGGGCATTACTTTAGCTCTCTACTTTTACCATGTGTTGCATACTTTTAAACATCTAGAAATCCTAGATATTTCCAACAAGGACTTAAGTTTTCAACTATACATACAGCAGCACTGAACACACTTCAACACTTACTGAACAAAGGCTACACTCTGAAGCAAAACCCCCTTTTTTTAAAGGCTAGAATTTGAAAGTGTCTCCAATCAAAAGCATTCTGGCCTAGAACTATTCCCCTTGTAGTCTCATATCAACCCAGGGGTCAGATATATGCACCTGTAATGCTGAGAGATGACTAACAATTTCACTTTCTAAGTGGTTTTAAGAACAA
Organism: Glaucomys volans; assembly: GCA_020662805.1. NCBI lineage: Eukaryota > Metazoa > Chordata > Mammalia > Rodentia > Sciuridae > Glaucomys > Glaucomys volans. The sequence continues at coordinate 388,675 of JAJEJO010047434.1, forward strand.
CATTTTCTATGAATTCAACACAAAGAATACTCAATGTGTTAGTTTACTAACTCTACTTTTGTCATACACGGGCAACCTCTTTAACATCTAGATAGACTAGATGTATATTTGGACTCATTTGTCCTTTATATACACTCTTCACACAGCACCTTGGAGAGTATGTGGAAGATTCATTGGATGGGGGAATGAGAATGTATGCATAGAGAAGCACTCTGTGCCCCTTAGATTAGATCAGATTGTCTAGCCATTGTTATATGTGCACTTTAGTTAATGTTACTGGGTATTAAAGGATAAGTCCTAATGCCCAAAGTTTGTTAGAAGTAGCAAAATAATCTCTATATAATAAATATCCTTTTGTTAGTTTTTTGGAATGGTGAAGAGGGAGAAGAGGAAGGGTGAGGTGATGTGCTCTTTGCTACTGTCTCCATATCTGGAAGACAGGTTTAGATTATAACCATAGATCTATATGTGCATTTTTGGTAAAGTACTTATGTTTTTTGTCCACAAAGTTCATACTTTATTTCACAACATCTAAGCTTTCTAGATGTCTTGAGGTGACAGCGAGTCATAAATAGTAGTAGTGAATTAGCCAATTTGTAAACTTTTTGTTATGATTGATTGAAAAAATGCATCTTGGACATGAAATTGCTTTATCTCTGGGCAGTGTGTGTCAGGACTTGTTCATTAGGCAGCAGAGGGACACAGGGACGCACACACTGGAAGATGGGGGCAAGTGCTCAAGGATTTACATTTCATTGTGAGCCACTGGTGTGTGCATCTTCTGGCTGTACTATGGGAATACTTTAATTCACTGGGAACATGCATTCTTATAATATTTTAGTAGTAGAAATCTGATAATGAAACCAGCTTGGTGTATTCTGTTGCTTTGTCTCATTTTAAATTGAGCATTAAGGGAATGCATTATTCTAGTTGTCACTCTGCCAATATGTCTATCTAGAGGCCGGTTGCCATTTCTGTCTTCAGTGAAATTTTTGTCTCCAAGAAAGGATAACAGATTGAGTTGGTATAGTATATTCTTAGTCATCAAAAATACTCATGTAGCTTTGGGATTTTGAATTGGTGAATATTTATGATGTGTGGAAAAGCATGATACACAGGACAATCTCAGTCACAAAATGGGATATTGTACATGTATATGCACGACCTGGAGGGACATGTCCAACTAAGCTGCTTGTGACTGGATGACTTTGTTCATTGCTTGTGTTTTTATTTTTCCTGTAATGCACACATTAACTTTTAAACAATAAAAATAAATGCTATTGTAAAAACAAAAAAAGAAAAAGAAAAAATAAATTTAGATGTTTTGTCATCTAAACAGACAGGAGAGACCTTGAGAACTCAGCCAGTAATGGCAGGAGCACTGGTTCACCCCTGAGGGATGGGGTGACAGGCAGAAAGAGAAACAATTATGAAAAAACAATGGGATGGGGGAACCCATGGAGCAGAGACCTTCTGATCTTTACTTATTCAGAGGCAGTGCACCAGGCTGGGGTGCACCACTGCGGGGCAGAGAGCAGAGGTAGGAAACCATCTGGAAATGGCCGTGAGGCAACTCTCTGTTGTTGAAAAGCCTAGGAATTCATCACAAGTGTTATCAGACTGTGCCTGTGTGTGGCTGCTGTGAGATTTAGTGTGCCTGGCAGGATGCAACAGAAAAGATTGTAGTCAGGGGACTCAGGCCAGGGATATGAAGCAGAGTGGGACTCTTTCTCTTTGTGTCCGGCAGTTCATAGGACTAGACAGAGAGAGTCCAGAAATTGGACATGTTTACCCTCAGGTTCTGATCCTGGGAGGCCCACATTTGTGGGCAGTGAGGTATGTAAGACCTGTGGAGATTTGCTCTCTGTGCTCTAAGAGTGGAATTCTTAGGAGGCTCCCAAAATTCAGACACCCATCAAGGATCTGCCTGAAAATAGGGTAGAGGGACTTATTCTCTGGAGAGCAGACAGCATCCCACAAAACTCCAAAGGTTGATTGGAGCTTAACAACAGCTGCCAGAAACTTCACATGTAGAGCTCTGAATCAGCCCTGCCCAGGGAACACATCTTTCTAGTTTAAACAGACAAACTTCAATTATCACTATTTATATTTGTCCCACATTATACTGCTGAGAAGAAAAGCTGAGGGCTATGACCACCACCTTTGTTTCCAGGCTACTCCACCTGCAGGTCAGTGAGCAACCCGAAGAGGATGGGTTTAACAACCCCAGTCCTTGCTCTCCCTGAAGAGAGCTTTGCCAAAGGAGAAACATAAAGAGGGTAATATGGTATAGGCAGAGGACATTCATCCTTCCCAACAGTTTTGACCACCACAGTGAAGACAATCCCTTCCTTTTTCAATAAGATTTTATTTCACTCTTTTCTTTCTTTCCATTGAGAGTGTGTGTGTGTGTCTCTGTGTGTGTGTGTGCATTCCTACTCTGCTGATTGAGGAGATCAATAAAAACATGAAGAAATTAATCTTTTTGTTTTCACTGTTATTATTTTTCCCTTTCTTCACCAATTTTGCCTTGTTTCAACTTTAGACAGTCAGGGTTTTGTTGTTGTTGTGTTGTTTTGTTTAATTTCTTTTGGTTTGAACTTTTTCTCCTATTTTTATTTATCTTAATAATGCTCTCCATATTTCCCCTCCAATAGCCAAATTCACTTGTTCAATCTCTCACTATTTAATTTCTTTTAGTTATTTTTAATCCTTCTATATAGGGATCAATTGATACCTTTCTCTTGCTCTTCCTCTGTTTTTTGAATATTTCAAATATTATTTTACCTTCAAACCCCATTTCCTTTCTTCTAATAAACTAATTTTACTTTTATAGAACTCTTCAATTTATATACTCTCTGCTCCCACTATTCATGTTGCTGCAGTTCTTAGTGTTATGGAGGATGTGGTTGACAACAGCTGTATACTTTAATTTAGATCTAGTACATAGCTATTTATCCTTGGGGCTTGCCATTCCTCATTGTGGCCATTAGTGTGTACATATCACAGTAGGCACCACACACTTAGTCAATGCTGCATATTGATTGTAACTGTTGCTGCTCTTGCTGGCTTTCCTTTTTTCTGAAAGGGGCTTGGAAGCAACTGGGACACAAGATCACAGACAGAGACTCTGCTGCTGAGCCACACTGATTCCTCAACCCAAGGACAGTGAACCTTGCCTTGCTCCACACAGAACCTAACCCTGCTCAATCCTCAGCAATATTTTAAGACACTGAATAGGGGACAGAACACCCCAAATCAATGATTGGGCCCCAAGTAGAAACAACTTGAGTGGCCTATCAGGTCACATGCACAGACATCTACTCCTACAACAAAATCAGGGAAAGATTCCAAAAGAATAACTCAGAGGAACCCACAGTGTTACAGGGCCTCTCTAAGAGTGAATTGCCAGAAGTTCTGCAGTGGGAAAATGAGAGGCATTGGTGGTTGAAACTAGCACTTGGATTACAATGAGCCTATGTGTTGAAGCTAGAAGGTGCCAAAAACAAAGGACTTATTTAAAGAGTTAACTATACACCAAAAGACAGTTTTGCAAAAGAATAAGAAAAACCCATTTCAACAGATGTGCAAGTTCAAGACCTCTAGAATTATGAGAAAACAGACAAACAAGTCTCCACCCAAATGCACACTCTCCCAGCAAAGGAACACATAGACATGGAGAATGAATTTACAGAGAAAGAATGTTTAAAAAATGATTAATGAGCTAAGAGAAAATCTACAGAACAAACTAAGAGAGCAAATACAGGAAGCAAAAGACCATTTAAATACAGAGATAAACATTGTAAAAACAAAAATAACCAATCAGCTCTCCTGGAAAAGAAGACACAATGAATCAAATTAAAAAATTAAATTGAAAGTGTCACAAATGATTGTGTTGCATAGAAAAAAAAACTGATCTCAAAGACAGGATATTTGAATTGAAACACTCAGTAGGCCATAAAGGAAAAAAGGAGACTATGATCAGAGTATTTAGATACACAGAAACTCTGGGACTCTTAAGTGTCCTTATGACAGAAGAGGGAGTAGAAATTACAGGCTAATGGCATTAAGAACCTTTCCAGTGACAACATAGCAAAGAAAAATTTCAACCCTTACAAAGGGGAGAGACATCCTCATACATTTGTCATATTGAACTCCAAATAAAAGAGATCAAAAAGAACCTCTCTAAGACATATCACAGTCAAAAAATATAACACAGAGAAAAAGAATAGCAAACGCTTCAAGAGAAGAACATCAGGTAACATTTAGGCTCAACCCTCAGTTCTCAACTCCAACTCTAAAATACAAGAGGGCTTAGAGTGAGATAGACCAAGCTCTGAGAAAAAGTAATTGACAGCTAAGATTGCCAGCAAAAAGAAAAAAAAAAATGCCAGCAAGGTATTTATTTAAAATTTCAGGAGGGAAAAAAGAAAACTTTCCTAGGGAAGGATAAACAAAAAGTCTTCATGATCACTGACTCAGAACTACACAAAATATGTAAAGAAATACTACACAAGGAAAACAAACCACAGAACTCTCAAATGGATGAAGGATTTCAGAACAATCAAGTTAACAAAAATTAGCAATAAATAAAATATATGAAGAAACAGAATGGCTGGAAATAATAAACATCTTTTCATAATAACTCTGAATATAAAAGGATTCATCCCAGGGATGTATCCTAATGGTGCAAGGTTGTTTCAATATCCATAAAAAAACATAATACACAATAAAAGTAGAATCAAGAACAAAAGAAATCTGATTATATCAATAGATGCAGAAAAAGCATTTGACAAAGTTCAAAACTCATTCACGTTGAAAACACTGAAGAGTGACAGAAAAAATTTCAACATGATAAAGTCTGTATGTGTCAAACCAAAATTGAAGAGTTTAGAGGAAAGAAAGATCAACTATGTTCATGGTTAGGCAAAATTAGTCTCTTCAAAATGGCCATAGTACCAAAAGTAATCTACAGAATTAATGCAATCCCCATTAAAAAGCCAATGACATTCTTGACAAGACTAAAAAAAAATCCTAAAACCTGTATGAGAGAGTAAAAGACCCAGAATAGTCAAAGTAATCCTGAGTAGAAAGAACTAGACTGGAGGCATCACAACAACTGATTTCAAATTATGCTGTAGAGGTATAGAAACAAAAATAGCATGGGATTGGCATAAAAACAGATACGAAAGTCAATGGGATAGACTAGAAGATGGAAACCCACACACATACACTCATCTGAGCCTTGGCTATGGTGCCAAATATATAATGAGGAAATAGAGAATTTTAAATAAATGACACTGGCAAAACTCGATAACCATATTTAGAAGAATGAAATCTTCCCTACCTCTCACTGTGCACAAAAACCAACTCAAAGCACATCAAAGACTGAGAAATTAGACCAGAAAAAGTAAAACTTCAAGTAGAAAACATTGGGGCAACACTCCAACTCATTGAGGAACTGCCTTCTTTAACAAAACTTCTAAATCTCAGGAAATAAAACCAAAATTTAACAAGATGACATTGAATTTAAAAGCTCTGCACAGCAAAGAAAGCATTTAAAAGCATGAAAAGAGCCTGTAGAGTGGAAGAAAACCCTTAGCAGGTATTCTTCCAGCAGGAGGTTTATAGCCAGAATATATAAAGAACTCAAAAAACTTAAGAGCAAACAAGCTAATAATCCACTCAATTAATGGGCAAAAGATCTAAATAGCCATTTCTCAAAAGAAGAAATACAAATTTCCAACTAATATTAAGAGTCCCCTTCATTCCTCCTTTGCCAGCAGAACAATAAAACCCTATCCTTCTCAAAACCATTATCACTGGATTGTCCTTGGGGACAATTCGGAGATTTTCATTGGCTCTCTGCAGAAATGATCAGGGCTAAGAAGGGTGCCAGAGATTCTGGGGGTAACAGAGATTCTGGGAGACTCTTGTATCTGCTAAGCCTGGTGGGCAGAATTCACATCCCACCCAGAGGTATCCACACAGTATCCTCTTTATAATAGGCAGAATGAGAGATAGTGCCCTCCAGAGAGCACTGGGTTGAAAGGATTTAAATCTATTGCAATTTTTTCCCAATGTTCTGCTATCTTTGCACACTAGTGGATTTGCCTTTCTTTGTACCATCAATGTAGTTCATGGCCATTCAGACTCTTATCATGCATCTGCATAAATGCCCACGCATTATATATCTTTCATTTACCTTACATCTGACAGATCATTCCAATTTAGGATTGCATAATATTTAGAATGACTGCCTTTTCAAATATACACCAACCAGAATGTTTCAGTTAAACACATTTTTCTTGCAGTCTTAGACTTACAGCTTTACATAGACCATTCAGCCAAGACCTTTCCTTTTAAGATACTACCCGCAGCACCGGACGCTCCATTGCCTTGTCTTAAAGATCCACAACAAAAACACATAGAATACATAATCCAATATAGAAAGATTGGAAACTTTAAAACAGACAGACCAAGCGTGAGGTAAAACCCCTTGGTTCTACGTTTTCATTTAACCGTGGTCCCTCCACCAGCACTGTCACAGATGTCCCACAAGGAGGGACCACAAGGAGGTTCCTATGAAGGGGAACCAGTTGTTCCCATGAAAGAGGACTGGAGGTGGAACCAGTGACCTCAGTGTGAACACCAGGAGAGCTTACCAGATGCCCAAGTTGTCACAACTATCCTGTATTCAGTTTCATGTTGATGAAAGTACTCCAAATGGTGGAACAAATCATACCCACTCAGGAAGGGAAAGCAGGAGCCCTCTGGAAGCAAAAGGAGCTTCATCTATACTGGGAAAGTCCCTTAGTCCTTCCCTGTTACTTATTGGAACATGATTTTCCACTAGTTGACTCTCAGCAAGCCCACACCAGGTTACCAGACCTGACCAAGTCGTCCAGGGCAGGGTTGACCCATCTGGGGGCCAAGTTTGGTACCAAAACCTCAGTCCTTGTTCCCAATCCACTGCAAGAATGAGGACAAATTTTAAAGAAAAGGGAAAAACCTTTTCTGCTGTTTAGCAATGGAGAACATCAATAGACTCACATAAAGAGGCTGCCATTTTAACTGCCAGAGGGAACAAAGAGCTTTAAATAGGGTGGCACAAGGACATTTTCCAGGTATTATCAGTAGATCTTAAGTTACACCATTGAGAGAGCTGTTGCTCCATTTCCCAGGTCCAGAGTTGTTTCATTCTTGTGGACAATGAGCAGGAGGGACGATATCTCAGCTTAGGATAGGACAACTGTTACTCTTGCTTCCCCAATGCTTGTGGGGGAAAAAAAGGAGAAGAGGAAAGAAAAGCAAAATATCAGTTTTGAAATCAGCCCCCAGTGGTCAAGTTTGTATGTATGGTCAAGTTGGTGCTGCACACCAAAATGGTCAAAGATTCATGTGGTCTCACCTAATTTCCAAAGTCAAAGTGCACTTAAATTGACTTCCCCAACAAACCCATTACACATTACTTTATTCTGCATAATTGTCTTATAACAAAGGCCCAGTAGCCTTAGTCACTTGTTTCCTGAATTGAACATATTCTAGTAAACTCCAGACATTACTTAAAATTTATATTTAAAATTATAGAAAGTACATGCCAAAAATTTATTCCACTTAATATTGTAGCTTATAAACCTTTCTTGCATTTTGTTTTAAGTTATAGTTCTTTCCTAAATTCAGGAAAGATGAAGTTAACTCAGTGAAATGAGTTGTGAAATATCTCACTTCACCATTTTCCCAGAAGTTCATTGTGATTTCTAACATGCTTCGTTTCATATAAATTTTAGAATGGCTAGTTCTATTTTTCTGCCCTGCCTTAGAAAATATAGAGATAAAGTGAACTGAGGTACAGATAACTTGAGTGTGATTGTCGACAATCTGCTTTTGCTTTAACAAAAATCAGTAGGCCCTGTAGGTCACTACAGTGAGGAGAACAAAGAGCTGCAGTGAACATTTCATAAAACCACAGTTGTCAACCATTCTTTTATTTTTTAAGGTTTTTATTTATTTATTTAATTTCTACAGACTTCATTTTTATTCATTGTACACAAATGGGGTACAGGTTTTCATCTCTATGTTTGTGCATGATGTAGATTCATACCATTCATGCAATCATACATGTACACAGGGTGATGATGTCTGTCTCATTCCACCATTTTTCATACCCCTGCCCTCTCCCCCTCTCATTTCCCTCTTCATAATCTAAAGTTCCTCCATCCATCTCTCACCCCCACCCTCCCAACCATTCTTGTTGTTCAGATAACATCTGTATCTGCAAGCTTTAAGTTTGGCTCACATGGCAGAACAATTAAACCAACAATAACTTCTAAAAGTCAGTTACATTTCTTGCTCTTAGAAAGACTGGCAGCAGGCAAGGAAGGGTTGCCAAGGCATTTTGTTGTCTCGTGAACTTAGTTCCCAGTTTCCTCTTTTGATTGGGGGATTTTGTTATTGTTTTGTTTTGCTCTGTTTTATCTCAGACTTTTCATGCCTGGTCTACATTCTGAAGGTCTTCTCATGATTGGACAAGGTTGCCAGAGTTTGTTCCAAGAAAGTGCCCTTTCAACCAGTAGGAAGGAAAAACATGTTGAGCACACCCACCTCCCAGAGCTGCACAGCATGCTGCGGGAGTTATGTACTCCGTTCTGTGGGTCAGACTGCAGTCACATGACCTCTACTAGCTGAGACTGCCTTTAAGTGAACTGAGAAGTGCAGTTTCATTCTGCCAAGCTCATAAGAGAGGACAGGGAGGATTTATTTTAGAGCAAATGAAAACATTTCAGTATTCTCTGCCATATAATCCCATTTGCTAAGTCATCTCTCCATTTAGGTGCATAGGTAGAAATTTGGGAGCAAGTTCCACATGAATGTGCAATTTGGAAATAATAGTTCAAAGACCTATGGGTGTTTTTTTTTTTTCAGGACACTTTATTCTCATACTTGGGTTCATACCTGTTTTAAATATTTTTCTGTCTAAAGTATGTACATGTTAAATGCCATATTATACGTAAACATATATGCTCCCAAACATAAAGTATATATGTTACAAATAAATTTAAATTAACTCTATAGGTGATGTGGAGTCATATATTCCTTTAGCTAACATAAGATCTACCCTTAGATTTGCCAGAAATACCAGATAGCTCCACCTCTGATTGTGTCGTATGGTCACTTTCCCCAGTTCTTACTGCAGGTTGTATAATACATGAGCCTGTGAACCTCATAAAATTTACTGAAACAACTTACCTGAGAACAGTTTTTACTTTATCAAATAGTTTCTCCTCTATAAAAATTCATGCTAGAAATTTCCTTGTGACCTCAAGACCAGGAAGCTATATTTCTCCTGAACAACTCATTGTCCTTTTCCTCTAGACTCTGGTTATATAACTCAACTTGCCTTAATTATATATGGTACTCTAATAATTTGTAACCCACATGTGACCAACATATAGGGTATCATGGCCCTGTGTTATGTATTTTATTTTATTGGCCATATATTCTTCTGGATTCTCTTTTTATATTATCATTGATATATTTTTAATATTATGTGCACTTCTGTAAGTAATTTTAAATTACCTTTAGAACTATATGTTATTGTAAAATTCAAGCATGGATATGTAGGATGTGTGATGATTGAAGGGTTTAAAACCTCAAATTTTTAAAATTATAACCAGGATGCTAAAACTTTGCTATCATCTCTATTGCCACCACGTGGTAAAATATAAAAATTTATCTCACTGTACAGTCTTCAATAATAATCCTAAAAGTCCTGACATTTCATGCAGTTTTGATTTTGCAGATGTCTTTTTCAGTACATAAAATATAAGTATTTATACAACATTACACGTTTTTATCTGAAAAAGTACCTAGGGTGCAAATTGTTATCCCAATTCAGTATAGATTCTACAGATCATAATTATTTTCCAATATGTTTTTCTATTATGATTCTTTTATTTGTTCTAACTAGTCATACATGGCAGTGGAATGCGTTATGACACATCATACATAAATGGAATGTAAATTCTTGTTTTTCTATCTGTGCATGATGCAGAGTTTCACTGGACCCGTAAACACGTATGCACATAGGGTAATAATGCCTGACTCTTTATGGTGTTGTGTGTTGTCTTTGGAAACTTAACTGAATATTGTTGAGTTAATCATTCTCTTTACTTACTGCTCGTGTGTATCATTTGCTCTAATCAGCCTTCGTCTCTCTTTGATCAAACTGTTTGATTGATTCTTTATATCCATTATTTTTCCTTTCCCCATCTTATAACGTGCTATTCTTCCATTTCCATGTGTTCTTCTAAAATGTAGTCCTGCTCTGTGTGCACAACCACAGGTCATGTTCTAAGTGTTTCATGCTGCTCTCTCTTAAAGACCTTCCCATACCAGGTCCTATCTACATTCTGCAGAGTGTGCAGCTACCACATTTTATGAATGGGTTCCCATAAGGGGTGAACATTCAATGTGCTTCCAACACCTTAATACCATTCAATTACCATGAGAAACATGATTAGGTATCTTCCCTCATGGAAGTGTGTAAACACTTTTTGCAAGATATGTTCAGAAATGGATTGGAGGTTCTACATATGCACACTTAGTTAAGAAACTACCACAAGCTTACCAGAATTAACTCATCATCATTAACGCACAAGGATTCCCACCTCTTCCCCTTCTCTGTAGGCACAGGGCTTCTCACCCTGTGAGATTTTGCCAATTAGGTAAAATAAAATGATATCTATTTGTAATCTGCATTTCTCTACTTAATAATGAGTTTGTATTCTTATTAGATTTTTAGATAATCATCTGTGAATGGTTTGTTCACATACTTTGCTTATTTTCAATATTTTTAGGTATTGTTCCTATCTACTTGTGAATCTGTTTTTATTGCACATGATGTAACATTGTGTGTGTGTATATATCTATATGCAAATATACCAAATATGTGTGTATGTGTGTGTATATTTATATACACATTTCATTTTTAGGATTCATAATTCATTTCTCAAATTTCCATTTATTACTATTTCTGAGTGTGTCCTTTTTTTGTTGCAATGATTCATTAAATCACCTCTTATTTGCACAGGCATCTGTCACACATTTGTATTCCTTTCTCACGCTAACAATCAAATTCATTTGATCCTGCTTTCACTCTTCCTTTGATCTAGTACCTCTCTAGACTCTCTTCTCCTACCATTAACAGTTATATCCTATACCCTCCCCATCCTCTTTGTTCACCATTAGAAATTATAGACCTCATTGCAAACCTATTGGTTACACTGTAGATAACATTCAAAATCATCCTGTTTATTACAATACTGTTAATATATTCATAGGGGCTGTTTGGTTTAAGGTTGCATACTGTTTGTATTGGGTGCTGCTAATATTGATCTCCCCTTTAAGGGGAGGTATTAGAAATCTGCAGAGACATTATAAACCTATTATAAACCTGGGGGGGGAATGCAATACCTCAGATCTGCACTGCTAAAGGGGAAGATACACAAAAAATATGAAAAAAAAGAGAAGGAAGTGCCCCAAACAAACCAAGATGCTGTAGTAATAGAATCCAATGACAGCACAGTAGAAGAAATGTAAGAAAAGGAATTCAGAATGTGCATAATTAAAATAACCTGCAAATAAAGGATGAGATACGAGAGCAAATGCAAAAAATGATTGATCACTCCAATAAACAGTTAAAAAGCAAATGCAGGAAGCAAAGGATTATTTCAATAAAGAGATAGAGATTCAAAGTGAAAAAAAGACAAACAGAAATCCTTGAAATGAAGGAAACAATGAACCAAATTAAAAATTCAATAGAAAGCATCAACAACAGAATAGATCACTTGAAAGACAGAACCTCAGACAATGAAGATAAAATATTTAATCTTGAAAATAAAGTTGACCAAACAGAAAAGGTGGTCAGAAATCAAGAACAGAACTTCCAAGAATTATGGGATAACATGAGGAAAAATAAAACAAATTAAGAATGATTGGGATTGAGGATGGCACAGAGATACAAGCCAAAGGAATGAGCAAACTATTCAATGACATATATCAGAAAATTTCCCAAACATGAAGAATGAAATGGAAAATCAAATACAGGAGGCTTACAGGACACCAAATGTACAAAATTACAACAGATCCACACTAAGGCACATTATAATGAAAATGCCCAACATGCAAAGTTTTAAGGCTGTGAGAGAAAAGTATCAGATTACACATAGGGGGAAACCAACACGGATATCAGCAGAGTCTTCAGCGCAGACTCTAAAAGGTAGGAGGGCCTGGAACAATGTATTTCAAGCTCTGAAAGAACATGGATGCCAACGAAGAATCTCACACCCAGCAGAACTTACCTTCAAATTTAATGACAAAATAAAATCCTGCCATGATAAATGAAAGTTAAAATAATTTACAAATAGAAAGCAAAATATTCCACGAGGAAGAAATGAAAAACAACAGTATAAGTCAACAAGGGGAGGAACTATCCTAAAGGAAAAGCCAATCAAAGTATAAAACCAAGAATAAGGTGAAATGACTGGGAATACAAATTGTATCTCGATAATAACCCTGAATGTTAATGGCCTGAACTCATCAATCAAAAGACACAGACTGGCAGATATGCTGCCTTCAAGAGACTCCTCTCATAGAAAAAGACATTCACAAACTAAAGGTAAAGGATGAAAAAAAATACACTATGCACATGGACTTGGTAAAAAGCAGGGGTTTCCATCCTCATATGAGATAAAGCTGACTTCAAGCCAAAGTTAGTCAGAATGTATAAGGAAGGACATTTCATACTGCTTAAGGGAACCATAGATTAACAAGACATAATGATCATAAATATTTATGCCCCAAACAAAGGTGCAACCATGTACATCAAACAAATACTTCTCAATGCCAAGAACCAAATAGACCACAAAACAATAATACTGGGTGACTTTAACGCACCTAGCTCATCACTGGATCTCATCACTTCCAAACAAAAACTGAACAGAGATACCACAGAACTCAATAACACAATCAACAATCTACCCTTAACAGACATATGCTGAATATTCCATCAATCAATGAGTGGATACACTTTTTTCTCAGCAACACATGGATCCTTCTCTAAAATAGACCATGTGTTATTCCACAAAGCAAGTCTTAGTAAATACAGAAAAATAGAGGTACTGTTTTGTATTCTATCAGATTATAATGGAATGAAATTAGAAATGAATGATAAAATAAAAAATGGAAACTACTCCAACACCTGGAGACTAAACAACAGGCTCTTGAATGATTCATGGATAGCAGAAGACATCAGGGAGGAGATAAAAAAAAATTTTTAGAGGTAAACAAGAATAAAGATGTAACACATCAAAGTCTCTGGGACACTATGAAAACAGTACTAAGAGCAAAATTCATTGCATAGAGTGCATTCAGTAAAATAAAAAAAAACTCAGTAAATAAATGATCTAACATTATATCTCAAAGACCTGGAAAAAGGAAATTTACTCTCAGTGAATATGTTTGCCATGCAAATAGTAACAGTTGATTTGTGACTAATGAATGGATAGATGGATGAATTTTTCAGGAGAAAAACCAGGGGAAAATGTCTTACATGGCTTGGTCTCTCTGGATGTTCCCCTTGCCCTGGGTCCTCTTTTTAGTTCTCTAGGCAACTGAGCCTAAGTCCCTTTCCTCAAGTTGAGCTCAAGCAAGTTGCTATGTGAGGAAACTAAGAAAGAAACAAAATAATGAACTGAAGAATCAAATTTATTAGACCAAATTTTCAGGGTCAGAACACAATGATGATCTTTTTTTCCCCTCCATTACTTTACACTCAACATGCAACAGCTGCATTAGGACATATCACAGCAGACACCATGAAATACAAAACATAATTAGAAGCTACTTTGAAAACCTATACTCTGATAAAATAGAAAATTGTGAAGACATCGACAAGTTTCTAGAGATATATGATCCTCCAAAACTGAGCCAGGATGACATACACAATTTAAACAGATCAATTTCAAGCAATGAAATAGAAGAAGTCATCAAAAGTCTACCAACCAAGAAAGTTCAGGACCAGATGGATTCTCAGCTGAGCTCTACAAGACCTTCAAAGAAGAACTTATACCAATACTCCTGAAAGTATTTCATAAAATAGAAAAGGAGGGAACCCTTCCAAATTCATTCTATGAAGCTAGTATCACTCTGATATCAAAACCAGACAAAGACACATCTAGAAAAGAAAACTTTAGGCCAATATCCCTGATGAATATAGATGCTAAAATCCTTAACACAATTCTGGCAAATCGCTTACAAAAACATATTAAGAAGATAGTACACCCCGATCAAGTGGGGTTTATCCCAGGGATGCAAGGTTGTTTCAACATCTGGAAATCAATGAATGTAATTCATCACATCAATGGACTTAAGGTTAAGAATCATATGATTATTTCGATAGACACTGAGAAAACATTTGACAAAATACAACACCCCTTCATGCTCAAAACACTAGAAAAAAAATAGTAATAGTAGGAATATCCCTCAACATTGTAAAGGCTATTTATGCTAAGCCCACTGCCAACATCATTCTTAATGAAGAAAAACTGAAAGCATTCCCTTTAAAGACTGGAACAAGACAGAGATGCCCACTGTCACCACTTCTATTCAACATTGTGCAGGAAATACTAGCCAGAGCAATTAGACAGACCACAGAAATTCAAGGTATACAAATAGGAAAAGAAGGACTCAAGCTGTCACTATTTGCTGATGACATGATCCTATATTTAGAGGATCCAAAAACTCCATCAGGAAACTTTTAGACCTAATTAATAAATTCAGTAAAATAGCAGGATATAAAATAAATACACATGAATCAAACGCATTTATCTATATAAGCAATGAATCATCTGAAAGTGAAATCAGGAAAACAACTCTGTTCACAATAGCCTCAAATCAAATAAAATACTTGGGAGTCAATCCAATAAAAGAGGTGAAAAACCTCACAATAAAACTACAGAACATTAAAGAAAGAAATTGAGGAAGACCTTAGAAGATGGAAAGATCTTCCATGTTCCTGGATAGGCAGAATCAATATAATCAAAATGGCCATACTTCCAAAGGTGCTATACAAATTTAATTCAATTCCAATAAAAATTCCTATGACATTCCTCACAGAAATAGAAAAAGCGATCATGAAATTCATCTGGAAGAACAAAAGACCCAGAATAGCTGATACAATCCTAGGCAGGAAGAATGACACAGGAGGTATCACAATACCAGACCTTAAACTCTACTGTAGAGCAATAGTTACAAAAACAGCAGGGTAGTGGCACCAAAATAGACAGATAGACCAATGGTACAGAATAGAGGACACAGAGACAGACCCACATAAGTACAGTTATCTCATACTTGACAAAGGTGCCAAAAACATACAATGGAGAAAAGATACCCTCTTCAACAAATGGTGCTGGCAAAACTGGAAATCCATATGCAATAAAATGAAATTAAACCCATATCTCTCACCCTGTACAAAACTCAATTCAAAATGGATCAAGGATCTAGGAATTAGACCTGAGACTCTTCGCCAAATAGAAGAAATAGTAGGCCCGAATCTTCTTCATATTGCCTTAGGACCAGACTTTCTCAACATGACCACCAGAGCACAATAAAAGAAAGAATCAATAAATGGGACAGATTCAAACTAAAAAGCTTTTTCTCAGCAAAAGAAACAATTAATCATGTGAACAGAGAGCCTACAGAGTGGGAAAAAATCTTTTCCACACACACTTCAGACAGACCACTGATATCCAAAATTTATAAAGAACTTAAAAAACTTTACACCAAAAATGCAAAGAAACCAATCAATAAATGGGCTAAGGAACTGGGCAAACACTTCACAGAAGACAAGATACAGGTGATTGACAAACACATGAAAAAGTGCTCATTATCTCTAGTAATTAGAGAAATGCAAATTAAAACCACTCTAAGATTTCATCTAACTCCAATTAGAATGGCTATTATCAGGAATACAGGCAATAATAGGTGTTGGTGTGGATGTGGGGAAAAAGGCAAACTCATACATTGCTGGTGGAGTTGCAAATTGGTGCAGCCACTCTGGAAAGCAGTATGGAGATTCCTCAAAAACTTGGAATGGATGTACCATTTGACCCAGGTATCCCACTCCTCTGTTTATACCCAAAGGTCTTAAACTCAGCAAAGTATAGGGATGTAGCCACATCTATGTTCATACTTGCTCAATTCATGATAGCTAGATTTTGGAAACAACCTAGATGCCCTTCAATTGAAGAATGGAAAAAGAAACTGTGGTATATATACACAATGGGATATTACTCAGCCATAAAGAAGAATAAAACTATGGCATTTGCTGGTAAATGGGTGGAATTGGAGCATATCATGCTAAGTGAAATAAGCCAAGCCCAAGAAACCAATGGCCAAATGTTTTCTCTGATCAGTGGACGCTGACACATAACAGGGTGTGTTATAGGGGGGATAAGAAAAGAATGGAGGAAGTATAGATAGTGTAGAGGAAAATAGGACAGGAGGAGGTGGGGGAAGGAAAGATAGTAGACTGAGACAGACAGTATTACCCTATGTATATGTAAGATTGTATGAATCGTGTGAATCTACATTGTGAAAAAAAAGATATATTCCCTGCTGTATAATGATATCAAAATGGGTTCCACTGTCATGTATAATTAAAAAGAACCAATTAAGAAAAAAGAAAATAGAATAGTGGAATTCCATCAAAATAGAATAAATATCAGTGGAATGGAGAAAGAGCATTGAAGGGGAGAGAGGAGAGACAGGATAATGAAAGACAGTGGAGCAAATCTGACCTAACTTTCCTGTGTACCTATATGAATATACCACAGTGAATCTCACCATTATGTATGTCCACAACACACTAATTTAAAAGAATTAAGTAAATAGCAGAAAGATCAATAGACTAAAGGAAGAGAACTGGGGGAGGGAGGAGAGAGGAAAGGGGAAGTACTGGAGACTGAGCTACAATAAACTATATGCTATGATTCTATAATTAGGTCAAAATGAATCCTATTGTCATATATAACTGAAAATAACCAATAATTTTTTAAGAAATCTTACGTTATACAAAAACAACTTGTAGAATTAATGAATAAAATAAAATTTAGCTATTAAAAAATAAAAAGAAAATGGATGCCAACCCTTGCTGTATTCACCAAAACTATCCACCAGAATTCACAGTGTAATTAAAACCCTCCATAATGGACAAACATTTTGAAAAAGTTATAACCACTAATTCTGCATTATAATACATGCTCAATGAAAGATTCCATGCTGAATAAATGGAAAATAAAAGTGAAATACAGCATAGGGATGAATTTCATTAAAAGAACAGTCAATTAAAGGAGGAATAAAGAAGGAATAAATCTGAATTCAACATTAGAAATAAACTAACATGAAATAAAAATCATCTCTTTATAAAAACATAAAATATAATGGGTCTAAACTCTCATATCAAAAGACAAACTTCAGCAGATTGGATTTTAAAAAGTAAGACCCAACCATATATTTTTAGTTCTTTATTTCATTGATAGATAAAAAGGAGAATCCATTTTGATACAATTATAGAAGCATGAAATATATCTTCTTCTAATTAGGACCCCATTCTTATGGAAGTACACAGTGGTAATCTCTGTGGTTTATTCACATATGTACACAGGAAAGTTGACAGATTTATTACACTTTCTTTTTCCCATTCCCCATCCCTTCCCTTCATTTCCTTTTGTCTACTCTACTGACCTTCTATTCTTCCCCTCCCAACTCTTATTGTGGGTTAACTTCCACATTTGGTTTTTGGAGATTGGCTTTTTCTCACTTAGCATGATAGTCCTCAGATCCATCCATTATGGCAAATGCCTTGAAGTCATGCATGTTTGAGTTTGCTCCATTATTTCAGACATACCATATTTTCTTTATACATTCACCTGTTGAAGGGCATGTAGGTCAGCGCCATAACTTAGCTATTGTGTACTCTACTGCTGTAAGCATTAATGTGGTTGCATCACTGAAGTTTGCTGACTTTTTTATTTTTATTTTGTTATTGGTTCTTTTTAATTATACATGGTAATAGAACCCATTTTGATATAATTATACATCAGGGAATATATCTTTTTTTCACAATTTAGATTCACACGATTCATATAAACGAACATATACATAGGGTAATACTGTCTGTATCAGTCTACTATCTTTCCTTCCCCCACCCCCTCCTGTCCCATTTTCCTCTACACCATCCATACTTCCTCCATTGTTCTCTTGTACCCTGCCCCTACCACCCTGCACCCGTTATGTATCACCATCCACTTACCAGAGAAAACATTCGGTCATTGGTTTCTTGGGCTTGGCTTATTTCACTTAGCATGATATTCTCCAACTCCACCCATTTACCAGCAAATGCCATAATCTTATTCTTCTTATGACTGAGTAATATCCATTACTGTGGTATATATACCCATTGTGTATATCCATTCATCAATTGAAGGGCATCTAGGTTGGTTCCATAATCTAGCTATTGTGAATTGAGCAGCTATGAACATAGATGTTGCTGCATCACTATACTTTGCTAATTTTAAGTCTTTTGGGTATAAACTGAGGAGTGGAATAGCTGGGTCAAAAGTATGCTGATTATTAATCCTTTGGATACATACCAAGGAGTGGACCAGTTTGGTCAAATGGTGTTTTTCCTTCCTAGATTCATTTTTGGTACCAGAGGAATGAACCCAGGGACACTCAACCACTGAACCACATTCTCAGCCCTATTTTGTACTTAATTTAGAGACAGGGTCTCACTGGGTTGCTTAGCACCTCACCATTGCTGTGGCTGGCTTTGAAATTATGATCCTCCTGTCTCAGTCTTCCAAACTGCTGGGATTACAGGTGTGCACCACCACACTGGATTCCATTCCTAGTTTTCAGGGGAAATTCCGTGCTGCATTCCAAAGTGCTTGCACCAGTTTTCAGTTCCGCCAAAAATCTGAGTGTACCTTTTTCCCCACAACCTTGCCAATACTTATTGTTACTTGTATTCTTGATAATTGCCATTCTGATTGGAGTGAGAAAAAAATCTCAATGGAGTTTAAGTTTTCATGTCTCTAATTGCCAGAAATGTTGAATGTTTTGTCTTATATTTGTTGACCATTCATATTTCTTCTTTTGAAAAGTATCTATGCATTTCCTTTGCCCATTTATTCATTAGGCTATTTGTGTTTTTGGTGTTAAGTTTAACTACCTCTGTTTCCTGATGACATGATCCAAAGGTTGAGAAGACCCAAAAAAACCTACACCAGAAAACATTAAGAATTCATAAGTGAATTCAGCAAAATAGCAGGATACAAATTTAATACCCAGAAATTAATCGTGTTCCTATACTCTAACGATGAATTAGCTGAAAGAGAAATTAGGAAAACTATCCCACTCACAGTAACCTTGATAAAATAAAGTACTTGGGAATCAATCTAACAAAAGAGGTGAAATATCTCTACAATGAAAACTACAGAAGACTAAAGAAAGAAATTGAAGAAGTCCTTAGAAGATGGGAAGATCTCCCATATTCTTGGATGGGAATAAATAATATTGTCAAAATGGCTGTATTACCAAAAGTGTTATACAGATTTAATCCAATTTCTATTAAAATTCCAATGATACTCTTCATAACAATAGAAATGGCAGGCATGAAATTCATTTGGAAAATAGGAGACTCAGAATAGCCAAAGCAATTCTCAGCCAGAAAAGTGAAACCTGAGGCATCACAATACCAGATCTTAAATTACTCTACAGAGTCACAGTATCAAAGACAACATGGTATTGGCACCAAAACAGACATGAAGACCAATGGTACAGAATAGAAGACACAGAGACAAACTCACATAAATACAGATATTTCATACTAAGCAAAGGCATCATAAATATAAATTAGAGAAATGATAGCCTCTTGAACAAATGGTGATGGAAAAACTGGAAATCCATATGAGGCAGAATGAAATTAAACCCCCATCTTTCACCTTTCACAAAACTCAAGTCAAAGTGAATTAAGGACCTAGGCATTAGATCAGAGACCCTGCACCTACTAGAAGAAAAAGCAGACCCACGTCTCCATCAGGTTGGCTTAGGTACTGAATTCTCAAAAAGAATCCCAAAGTGTGATAAGTCAAGTCTGGAATCAATAAATGGGATGGTATCAAACTAAAAATCTTCTTCACAGCAAAGGAAACAATCAAGAGCATCAAGAGAGAGAACCTACAGAATGGGAGAATATTTGGAATCTGCACCTCAGGCCATTAATTTCCAGGATATACATAGAACCCAACCATAGGATATTTATAAGAAAATCACCTTACTAAGACATTCACAGACTGGAGGTGAAAGGATGAGAAAAGACATACAATGTAAAAGGAAACTAAAACCAAGCAAGTGTAGACACTCTCATAACAAGCAAAGTAGACTTTGAGTCAAAATTAATCAGAAGCCACAAAGAAGGTGACTTCATACTGGCTAAGGAATTCATTCAAGGAGAAGACATAATGATTGTAAATATTTATGCCCCTATAACAATGGTGTACCTACATACTTAAAACAAACCCTTCTCAACATAAAGAATCAAATAGACCCCAATACAATACCAATGATTTCAACAAACCCCTCCCACCATTAGATCGTTCATCCACATATAAACAAAGTAAAGTCTTTTCAGAACCAAAAAATACTATTAATCAAAAGGACCTAACAGACACCTGCAGAATGTTTCATCCAATGACAACTGAATTCACTCTCTTTTCAACAGCATGTGGAACACTCTCTAAAATAGATCACATTTTAGGTCACAAAGATGATCTAAGCAAATACAAAAAACTGTAATCACTTGCATACTATTAGGTTGTAACTGAATGAAATTAGAAACCAACAACAAGATTAAAAAACATAAACCATTATCTGGAGATTTAAAAAACACTCTTAAAAGAAGAACGGATCACAGAAGAAATCAGGAAGAAATAAAAAAATTCTAAGAAACAAATGAGAATAGAAATATAACATATCAAAATCTCTGGGACACTATGAAGGCAGTTCAAAGAGGAAAGTTTCCAGCACTGAGTTCCTACTTTTAAAAAGTAGAAGGATATCAAATAAACGATCTAACATTACAGTTCAAGATCCTAGAAGAACAAAAAACAAATACCAAGGAAGGAAATAATTAAAATCAGAGCCAAAATTAGTAATATTGGGAATGAAAACCCACTATAAGCAATCAATGAAATGAGGGCTGGGATTGTAGCTCAGTGGTAAAGCACTTACCTAGCATGAATGAGGCACTGGGTTTGATCCTCAGCACCACATAAAATAAATAAAGTTCCACCAACAACTAAAAAAATTAAAAATAAAGAATTAATGAAATGAGTATTTGGTTCTTTGAAAGCATGAATTAGATTTATAAATGCTTAGACAAACTAACCAGAAGAAAGAGACAGAAGAATCAAATGAAGAAAGTTAGAGATGAAAAGAGAGATCACCACAGATACTATTGAAATCCAGAGGATCATTAGAAATTATTTTGAAAATTTATACTCTAATAAGCTAGAAAATCTTGAAGATACTGACAAATTCCTTGAGATATATTACCTATTCAAATTGAACCATGAGAATATGAAAAAAATTACGCATACTAATATCAAATAGTGAAATTTTAAGCAATTATTAAGTTTTCCAACACAGAAAATCCCAGAAGCAGAAGGTTTCTCAGTCAAGGTCTACAAGACCTTTAAAGAAGAACTAAAATCAATTCTCCTCAAATTATTCCACAATTATGTCATTTGCCAGTAAATGAATGGTGATGGAGACTATCATGCTAAGTGAAACACACCAATCCCCAAAAACCAAAGGCGGAATGTTGTCTCTGACATGTGAATACTAACACACAATGAGGTGGGGAGACTAGAAGTTCACTGGATGAGACAAAGGGGAATAAAAGGTAGGAAGGGGAGTTGGAAATAGGAAAGACAATAGAGTGGATCAGTCGTAACTTTCCTATGTTTATATATGAATACATAACCAGGGTAACTCCACATTGTGTGCAACCAAAAGAATGGGATCCTAATTAGAATGAGTTATACTTCCTGTATGTACATTCATAAAAATTCATTTGCAAAGATAAGAGATACAGAGCAGCCTAAGAAATTCTGAATAAGAGTGATGCTGGACGCATCACAATATCAGCTCTCTAATTATACTACAGATCTACAGTAACAAAAAGAGCATGTGATTGGCACCAAAACAGACATGAAGACCAATGGAATAGAATAGAAGACACACAAACATATACCTGATACTCTGCAAATTTTCTAGAAATATGTTGGAGAAAAGATAGCCTTTTTAACAAGTGGCACCAGGAAAACTGGATATCCATGTGTAGAGGAATGAAAGTGGACCCTATCACTCACTCTGCACAAAAGTCAATTCAAAGTGAATCTAAGACCTAAGTATTAGACCAGAAACTCTGCAACTGCAAGAAGAAAATGTAGGCTCAACACTTCAACATATTAACACAGACATTGAATTCCTTATAAAGACACCTAAAGTTCAAGAAATAAAACCCAGAATCCACAGGTGGGATGCCATCACTAAAAAGCTTCTGCAAATATATGAATATTCCCTAGTGAATTCTATCTGTATGTGTATCTACAAAGCACCAATTATAAAAAAACAATAAATAAGTAGAAGAAATACCAGCAAAGAAGAGAAAGGGGAAAAGGGAGAGAAATGAGGGAAGATGAAGTACTGGAGACTGAAATGAAGCAAATTATATTGCATGTATGTTTGGTTATGTCAAAATGCACCTGTGAATTATGAATAACTATAATGTACTAATAGAAACATTTTCTGAAATGTGATGGGGAGATGTTTTTAACACACCTTCTTTCAGCAATTGACAGAAAAAAAACTCCCGAAAAAACTCTGTAAGGGTACAGAAGTTTTGAACGATAATATCAACCAATATGACCCAGTGTACACCTATCCAACATAATACCTGACCAACTTCTGAATATTTGTTTTCTTTCAACATAGAGGACATTCACTGTGGTAGGCCACAGGTGTTGCCATTAAAGAAGTTTCAAGCAATATGGAAGAATTGAAATCACTGAACACGTTCTCTGATCACAATAGAAATGGACTTGGAATCAATAATAGGACATCTAGAAAATACCCAAATAGTTGAAATTAAACAGTAAAGTAAAGGAAAGGAAAGTAAAAGATTAATGAAATTGATATATTCCTAACAAGAATGATGAAGGAAAAAGAGAAAAAATTATCAAATGACCAGTATCAATAATGAAAGAGAGGATATTAACACAAATTCTAAAATGACAAGATGGGAACATAATGAAAAACTTGATGTCAATATATTTGGCCATATATATTAATTTTTAAAAAATTCTTAAGAACATAATTTACAGAAATCGAGAAAGTTAAGATTCAAATAACTCTAGGGTAATTTGTTATTAAAACAATAAATATCAAATAAAAATAAAATAAAATAAGTATAAATTATAGTAAATACTAACACATTTTGAGATTTTCAACTTAACCAATAAAGAAAAATTCTGACCCAGAAAGCTTAGTGAATTTTATTAACCCTTAAAACAATAAAAATGTCAATAATACATAAAATCTTTGATAAATAGAAAGAGAAACAGCTCCCAATTTATAAGTGCAACACATCCCTAACACTGAAACCTTACAAGGAAATCATAAGAAAAAAGTTACAGACCAACGTCACTCATAAACTTACACACAGAAAGTCTTCACAGAAAAGATTGGAGGAATTATAATTGTTTAGATTACAAATGCAGCGTGCACATCTTATTTAAGGCTAATCAAATTATAGAACAAAATTCGAGAAAAGCAGGCAGAGGCATATAATGCAGTCTTCCATTCACAGTAAAGCATCTCCTACAAAGCTCCTCATATCATTACGGTTTACTTAAAAGTATCAAACTGAGTCCGTTTGTTCTTAAAAATAGTGGGTTAAGATAAGGGTCCCAACAGATAAAACTGCAGGCAAACAGTTCTACATCTGGCACCAGAATTTTAGTTTGAAATGGTGAAACAGCAACTTTTCTCATAAACACCTATTAATGTTTGTGATTGTCTGTATTTTACCACTAGGGGGCCTCAGTGACTAAAGTTACTGAGACTGTGGCGTATTGAGACTGTCTTAGGGAAAAAGGGAAAGGAGAGGGGAGGGGAGGGGAGGAGATTGCCTTTTGGTTTTACACATATTTTTATTCGTCCATATAAGCAGATAGTAGCAAGAAACTCTCGTACCCTGCCTTACATCTCAGCCACTTCCTCTCTCCATTCCTACTGAAGCAGTTGTGACAGAGGCTCACCTCTGCAGCGATGAACATCCCCTGAGCTTTCGCCCCAAGACTTTTCTCATGATGCGATTGGGACCCCTGAAGAAGCTACCTAGCCTGTGTGCACTTAGCACTCAGAACTGCAAGTGTGGGGGAGGTAACATCCCATGGGACAATCCTTGACCATTAATGGTGGGAGGTCATGAATATGTGCTCCTCCAAAACCCCTCAGGTGAATAATTCAGAGGCACAATCAGTGTGGAGGGTCAGAAGCTCCCAGCAAGATCAGATCCCCATTTTCTGTACTAGTGACAAGGCTGATAACACCACTGAATTGGCTCTCCATCCTTTCCTGTTTTGAAGTTCTTAGTGTCACCTGGTATCATGCCCCCAAATAAAGTCTTAATGTCAATATAGATTATTCCTAATGTCATGAAATTCCTAATGTCAATATAGATTATTTTGGATAGTTTTCTCTCCTTCCTCTAATTATGGTCTGATTTCTGGAAGAAGAAGGAAGATCCCTTCCCCTCACAAAGAATATTTTCAGCACCCAGAAGTCTCTATTGTGGTTCCACTTTCCAGTCAATAACCTTTCAAAGGCAACCAATATTTTGGTCTCTATCACATTAGATTAGCTTTGATTCTGTTTTTGATCTGCACATTGCTAGAATCTTAATGGTAGGTACTGTTTCATGTCTCCCTGTTTGCAAAGAACATTATTTCTGTGAGATCTATCCATGCTGTGACATGTAGCAGTAGCTCAATCTTTTTCAGTCCTGTGTAGCGTTCCATTGTGTGATCACACAACAATTTATCCATTTTACTGTAGATGAATATTTGAATTGTCACCAGATTTTAGTCATTTTGAGAAGTGCTGCTTTGACCATTTTTAGACAAGTTTTTGTGTGTTTGTTTGTTTTGTCAGTCCTGGGGGTTGAACCCAGAGCCTCATGCATGCTAGGCAAGTACTTTTTCACTGAGCTTAATCCCCAACCTTTCTATAATTTCATTTCAATGTAGGGTCTCGTGTAGTTTCCAGCGCTGGCCCCAAGCTAGTGATTCTCCTGCTTCAGCACCACCACATCTGGTTTGTAAATGTCTTTATGAATATAAACACTCATGTATCTTAGGATGCACACAGAAATGAAACTTTCTAGGTCAGAAGTTACCCATATTTTTTAGATATATCATTTTATTAAGTTTTACATTTTTTATGAAAATATACAAATTGTACATATTAGTGGGGTTTAGTATAATATTTCCATACATGGATACAACCTGCAGGTATTCCTTATCCACCCTCCCCACACATACATACCCTTCCCAACTTCTTTTAATCATACTGTTCTAGATTAAGGTTGACTTTTTATGCTCTCACATATGAGAGCACATACAGAGTTTTTATTCTTTCGGTGCCTGGACTCAACATAACAGTGTCACTTAACATAAAGACCCTCAGTTCCATCCATTTGCTGCAAATGACAGAATTTTCTTTAAGGCTGACTATTCCAATATGTATGTATGCCATATTTTTAATCCAATTATCTCTTGATGAGCACCTAGGTCAGTTGCATACTTAAGTACTGCAAATAGTACTGCCTAAACTGGACATGTAGGTATCTTTTTGGTATGCTGATTTAGTTTCCTTTGGACACATACAGTACACAGAGGTGGGAGAGCTGAATCAGGATGTTGGCAAGGATGTGGGGGAAAAAGGTTATTTGGTTACTTTTACTTCTACTTCTCCCTCCCCAACCCCAA
This sequence comes from Glaucomys volans, assembly GCA_020662805.1. Taxonomy (NCBI): domain Eukaryota; kingdom Metazoa; phylum Chordata; class Mammalia; order Rodentia; family Sciuridae; genus Glaucomys; species Glaucomys volans. Next base: position 414,852 of record JAJEJO010047434.1, read on the forward strand.
AACCCCTTTCTCTATTCCACTGATCTCTCTTACATTTTCATGGGATTCCCCTGCCATTCTGTTTCCTTATTTCACTGTAGCTACTGCTTATTGAAGAAAATATCTGATCCTTGACTCTCTTAGTTTGGCTTATTTCACTTAGCATGTTCTTCAGTTCATCCTTTTCCAGAAACAGTCATAATTTCATTCTTCTCTGTGACTAAACCTTCATTGTGCATACATACCACATTTTTTTTTTATCCACTCATCTGTTGAGAGGCTGGTTCCACAGCTTGGTTATTGTGAATTGTGCTGCTATAAACATTGATGTGCCCATATCATTGTAGCATACATATTTTAGTTCTCTTAGATAAATGCCAACCAGTGGAATAGCTGGGTCATATGGTGATTCCATTCCTAGTCTTTTGAGAAATCTCCATACTGCTTCCATTATTGTACTCAATTCCAGACCTACCAACAATGTAAAAGTCTATCTTTTCCCCCACATCCGTATTAGCATTTATTATTATTTATAATCTTGATGATTTCGGTTCTAAATGTAATGACAAAAAAAAATCTCAAAGTAGCGGTTTGTTTGTTTTTTTTTTTTTCAAAGTAGTTTTGATTTGAATTTCCTTATTGCTGGAGATGTCCAACATTCTTTCATATATTTGCTGACCATTTGTTTTTCTTCTTTCATGAAATAGCACTTTAGTTCCTTTGCAGTCATTGTTTTTGTTGCTTTTTTGTTGTTGTTGCTGTTTTTTTTAAGTTTTTTGAGTTCCTTATATATTCTGAATAATCTCCTGTTGGAGGAGTAACTGACAAAGATTTCCTCTCATTCTGTAGGCTCTTTTCATCCTCTTAACTTGCTTCCTTTGCCACGCAGTCCCTTTTGAATTTGATGGCATCCCACTTGTTGATTCACAGTTTTAGTTCTCTAACTTTAAGGATTTTGTTAAGGAAGTCAGCACATGTGCCTGGATGTTGCAGTGTTGACTCTATTTTCTTCTAGCTGTTGCAAACTTTCTGCTGTTATTCCTAGGATTGTTGTAGTTGTTCTTTATTTTATTTTTTATTTATTTATTTATTTATTTTATTTACTTATTGATTCATGAACACAAATGGAGTACAGCTATTGTTTCACTGGTTGTACACAAAGTAGAGTCACAGCATCTGTGCGTTCATACATGTACACAGGGCAGTGGTATCAGTGGGGAGGGTGTTCGTTTTTGTTTTTGGTTTTGTACAAGGGATTGAACCCAGGGGTGCTTACCACTGAGTCACATCCCAAATACTTTTGTAATTTTTTTTATTTTGAGACAGGGTCTCACTAAGTTGCTTAGGGCCTCACTAAATTGCTTAGGCTGGCTTTGAACTTGCAATCCTCCTTCCTCATCTTCCTGGGTCGCTGGGAGTACTGGTGTGCACCACTGCACCTGGCTAATTACTAGGTCTTTGATCCACTTTGTGTTGACTTTTGTGCAGGGTGAGAGACACGGATCAGGCTTCATTCTTCTCCATATGGATATCCAGTTTTCCAAGCACCATTTAGTTAACAAGCCTTCTTTTCTCCCATGCATGTTTTTGGCATCTTTGTCTAGTATCAGATGACTGTATCTATGTGGTTTTGTCTATGTGTCTTCTGTTATATCACATTAGTCTCCATGTCTTTTTGCATGCCAATACCATGCTTTTCCATTCTCTTCTTTTTTTAATTAAAGCATTATAATTATACATAGTATTTTGATTAATTTGACAAAACCATACATACAAGGAATTTGATTTTTTTTTTTTTAGGAATTTGGTTTCAATCTCCATTTCCCCCAATTTTCCTCCCTCCTTCCTCCTCCAATATATATAAAAGTAAAGTTCCCTTTGGTACTTTATGGATGAATAAATTGTGTTATGTTCATTCTGGTTTTCTTCACTTTTCCCTTTCTTCATCCCCCACTTCTTTTGTCCTTCTGATCTTTCCTGCATTTTCATGGTATCTGATCCCCTCCCCAACTGCCTTGTTTCCCTTATTTTGTGTTAACTTCCACATATGAGAGAAAATATTTGACCCTTTATTTTCTGAGTCTGGCTTATTTCACTCAGAGTGATTATCTCCGTTTGTATCCACTTACTATTGAATGCCATTTTTTCATTCTTTATGGCTGAGTAATGATCCATTATGTATACATAGCACATTTTCTTAATCCATTCATATTTTGAGGGGCATCTGGATTGTTTCCATGATTTGACTATTGCGAATTGTGCTGTTATAAACATTGAAGTGGCTATATCACTACAGTATGCTGATTTCAGTTCTTTTAGATAAATATTGAGGAGTCGGATAGCTGGTGTTTCCATTCTTAGTTTTTTGAGGAATCTCCACACTGCTTTTCAAAGTGGTTGTACTAATTTGCAGTCCCACCAACAATGTATGAATGTACCTTTTCCCCCACATCCTGACCAGTATTTGTTATTATTTGTGTTCTTGATAATTGCCCTTCTGATCTTATTGTAGTATTGACAGGCATTTCCTTAATTGCTGGAGATGCTGAACATTTTCATATACTTGTTGGCCATTTGTATGTCTTCTTTTGAGAAGTTTCTGTTTAGTCCTTTGAAACATTTATAGATGGAGCCATTTGGTGGTAGCGTTTGGTTGGTTTGGCATTGAGATTTTTGAGTGCATTATATATTCTCAATATTAATTCTCTGTTAGAGTAATAGCTGGAAAAAATTTTTCTCCCATTCTTTAGGCTCTCTCTTCATTGTTTTAATCATTTCCTTTGCTGTACAGAAGCTTTTTAATTTGATGTCATCCCACTTATTAACACTTGGTTTTATTTTTTTTGAACTTTAGGCATCTCGTTGAGGAAGTTGGTGCCTGCACCTAGATGATGGAGTTTTGCACCTGTATTTTCATCTAGCATTTGCAAGTTTTCTGGCTTTCAAGTCTTTGAGCCACTGTGATTGAATTTTTTGGTGTGGTGAAAGAGAGTTAAATTCATTCTGCTACAAATGGATATTCACTTTTCCCAACAATATGTATTGAATATATTTTTTTCTCCAACAATATTTTTGGCACCTTTGTCAAGTATCAAATATCTGTAATTATGTCAGTTCATCTGTGTGTCTTCTACTCTCCTCCACTGGTCTTCCAGTCTATTTGGGTGCCAGTAACATGCTGTTTTTCACTATAGCTCTGTTGTATAATTTGAGATCAGACATTGTGATGTCTCCACAATCAATCTTCTTGCTCAGTGTTGCTTTGGCTAGTCTGGGCCATTTGTTGTTTTAAATGAATTTAAGGAATAGTTTTTCTAGTTCTGTGAAGAACATCATTGGAATATATATAGTGATAGAAATTGCATTGAATTTGTTTAACAGTCTTAGTACCGTGAGTGTTTTGACAATATTAATTCTGCCTATCCAAGTAGTTGGGTCTTTCCATTTTTTAAGGTCTTCTTCAATTTTTCTTCACAGCTCTGTAGTTTTTATTCTAGAGGACTTTCACCCCTTGGTTATATTTATTTCCAAATATTTTTGAGGTTATTGTAAATAGTTTTCCTGATTTCTTTCTCAGTATATTCATTACTGGAGTAGACAAAAGTGACTTATTTATATATATTGATCTTATATCTTGCTACTTTAGTGACTATGTTTATCAGCTCTAGAAATCTTCTGGCGGAGTTTTTTGTGTCTTCTACATATGGGATCATGTCTGTAGAAAAAAAATCATTTGACTTATCCTTTTTGCACCCCTATTTGCACCCCTCGAATTTGCTGTTCTTGCCTGATTGCTCTGAGGAGGGTTTCAAGAACTATGCATACTGGACCTGGTGGTGCATGCCTGTAATCCCAGCGACTCTGGAGGCTGAGTCAGGAGGATCACGAGTTCAAAGCCAGCCTCAGCAACTTAGCAAGGTCCTAAGCAACTCAGTGAGACCCTGTCTCTAAATAAAATATAAAATAGAACTGGGGATGTGGCTCAGTGACCGAGTATCCCTGAGGTCAATCCCTGGTTCCAAAATAAATAAATAAATAAATAAATAAATAAATAAATAAAAAAATCCTATGCTGAATAGGAGTGCTTTGAGTGGGCATCCTTGTCTTTTTTCTGATTTTAGAGGAAATGTCTTCAGTTTTTCTCCATTCTGTATGATATTGGTCTTGGATTTGTCATCCTTCACCTGTATAACATGAAGGTAAGTTGCTTTATTCCTGATTTCTCCACCATTTTAAACATGAATGGGTGATGAGTATTGTCCAAGGGTTTCTCCACACCTATTTAAAATGATGATGTTATTCTTGTCCTTAATTCTATTTGTGTGGTGAATTAATTGTTTTATTTATGTTGAACAACCTTGCATCACTGAGATGATATGCAATTAATCATGGTTTACCATCATTCTAATATGGTTTTAGGGATCCTTCCAATATTTTGTTTGGGATTTTTGTATCTATGTTCATCAGGGATATTGTTCTTAAGTTTTCTCTCCTTATTGGGTCTGGTTTGGATATAAAGGTGATAATGGCTTCATAGGATGATTTTGAGAATTCTCCCTCAGTATTAATTTCATGGAATAATCTGAGGAAATTTAAATTTAAATTGGCATTTAAAAGGTCTGCTAGAACTTGGATAAGAATGCATCTAGTCCTAAACTTTTCTTTGTTGGAAGTTTTTTAATTGCTCCATCTATCTCATTTCTTGATATTGGTCTATTTAGGATTTATGTATCTGGTTAGGTCCTACATGTTTAGAAATTTGTCTGTATCTTCTGGATTTTCTGGTGTATTGGAATATAAATTTTCAAAATACTAATGATTCTCTATTTTTCAGAAGGGCCTCTGGTTAAAGCTCCTTTTTGCTCACTCATTTTATTGGTTTGAGATTTCATTCTCATTTGGTGAGTTCACCTAAAGGAAGAACAATCTTGTTTATTTGTTTAAAGAATACACTCTGTTTTGTTTTGATTCTTCATATTTTTATTCTCAATTTCATTAATTTCATCTCTGATCTTAATTATTTCTTTTACTGATTTGGAAATTAGTATCTTCTTTATTTTTAAGGTTGAATTGTAAATTAGATTATTTGAGAATTTATATTCTGTTACATTTTTAATGCAGAGTTTCAGTTACCTAAATTTTCCACTTAGAACTTCCTTCATGCAGAGTTCAAACTATCCCTATCTGCCAACAATATGATTCTATATTTTGAAGACTCCCAAAAAACTCCACCATAAAGCTTCTTGAACTCGTAAATGAATTCAGCAAAGTTTCAGGAGATAAAATAAACACCCATAAATCAATTGCATTCCTATACATCAATGATGAATCAGCTGAAAAAGAAATCAGGAAAATGATCCCCTTCATAAGAGCCTCCAAAAAATACAAAATCCTTGGAATCAACCTTACAAAGGAGGATAAATATCACTATAATGGAAACTACAGAACACAAAAGAAAAAAAAATACATAAAACCTTAGGAGATTGAAAAATCTTCCATGTTCTCGGGTAGGCAGAATTAATATTGTCAAAATGATCATACTGCCAAAAGTGCAATACAAATAAGGCAAATTCCTACTAAAATTCCAATGACATTCTTCAAAGAAATAGTAAAAGCAGTTGTGAAATTCATTTGGAATAATAAGAGGACCAGAATAGTCAAAGCACTCAGTGAAAAAAGTGAAGCAAGAGGCGTCACCATACTGGACCTTACATTACACTACAGAGCTATAGTTTTGGCATAACAGCAGACATTAAGACCCAAGGTACAGAATAGAGGACACAGAGACAAACCCGCATAAATACAGTTATCTCATACTGGACAACGACACCAACAACTTCGATTAGAGAAAAGATAGCCTCTTCAACAAATGGTGCTAGGAAAACAGAAATCCATATGAATAGATTGAAATTGAACCGCTTCTCTCTCCCCCTGCTCCAAGTTTCTGTGTATGGCTAGGAAAACTCATTAATATTTGTGAGTTTGCTTCATGTGATTTTTTGCAACACATGAATATGTCAAACTGAATTCCTTCAAATATCAAACACTTTTCCTCTACATTCTTTTACAGAAAATACATGCCTAATTGTAAAATATAGAAAATATATTGGTAAAGTTAATGAAATGCTTGAAAGGTAACTTCTGGAGGGAAATAAACTAGGAGTGACCTCAAACTTGCCATCCTGTTGCTATAACTGGAATTACTGTTCCAGCTTTCTTTGTCATTTTTCTTTAAACAGTGTCGAGCTATCCTCCTATAATTATGCTGCATTTACTTACCACTCTGTGATTGCTAGTAAAATGTGTACATGATAGTATTCATTATACTTATTGCACAAAAGTTTTTAGCATTTAATAAAAATATTAAGGTCAAGTAAAATGTGGTTTTTCTTGGAATACAAAAATTTTAGTTTGTATGTTCATCCTTTTTAGAATATTTGACTAATTCATCATGTTGGAATGCACATTGCACTTAATTTGTGCTTAGTTATTTAATGAAACTGTTGGGAGGCAAGTTTATGCACATGAGCTTTCAGTCCAGCCTGAGCCATAGAACAATGGGCTTGGGACAATTCTTAACTGATAAAGAGCAAACTCAAGCCCTGCATGTTGACCATGGTTGGTGAAATTATCTTTCCCTATTTCAGACTCACTGAGGCCTGACAGATTCCCTCTCCCTTTGATAAGGAGATTAGTATAGATGGGCATAGTCCTTCATGCTGTTCATCAAGACAATGGGAGAATGATCCCAAAGACTTTTGTGACTGCCTAGCCCATTGTAGACCAAGAATACTGGGTATTTGGGTGGGGACAGATTTCAAGGCCCTGCTCCACATATCCAATGCAGTGCTTCTCATCCAATTTAGCTGTCGCACAAGCAAGGCCGTGAGTGGCTCAGTCTGCCCCTTGAAAGAGTATAAGTGGTAAATCATGATGGCATCCACGTGGTGGTGACTCTGCAGACTCACAGAGTGCAAGAGTATGGGGGCATGGATTCTTCCACCTAGACTTCAGGACCTCAGGCTCAGGCAGAGAAGAGTCACAGGTACAGGGCTACTGCAAAGTCCTCACTAGGAAAATGCCCAGTGAAACTATGGGGGCAAGGCTAACCTGAAGACCCCAAACTGGAAGAGTCACTACTGATCACCTTTAGCCTGGGAACACCATCCCTGGCATGTGACCGCAATCCATGAGAGGTGCTGCCTGGGCTTCACCCACCAACAACCATTGAGGTATAGATTCCTGGAAACTTGTAGTCCTTACACCCCTGTCGAGTACAGTAGATGGAACATGTGTTACCAAAGCAGGACGATTTTGCTTGCTGTGCAATAAACATGAAACAACAAAGCTGCAATAGAGAAGTTTAGTCATATGTTGTCCAAATTATGAGAAGACAGAACACCCAAGTCTCAAATCAGCCTCCCTGAGGATAGAGTCTAGAGGTATTCATGGCATTACAAAAACAATTGTGTGAGGCATGGGAAAGGTGATTGCAGGAAATGAAAAGTAACATCATCAGTGCTCTGTACATTAATAATCAAACTTGTTGTTCTTTATAGGATACAAGTTCAAAAAGTTGGAGTGTTAGCATGATCTGAGGGCATAGTTTTTAGTCCTCTGATACCAAATGGAAGCAAATTTCATTATGTGCATTTATGAATATCACATTGTAGCCCACAATGTGTATAATTAAAATGCATCAATAAAACATCTTTAAAAAGGTCACCTATCAGACACCTGACAGGCTCAAGTGGTTTCAAGTGATTGTAGTTAGAGAAAATCAGGTGAGCTCCTGAAAAATAACTTAGCCTGGTTACCACTGTGACACTCATGTCAAAGTTGTTTTTTATAGTACTGCTTAGCTAGATGACCTCTAACATTGGTGATACAAGTAAGGAACTAAAAGCTAGGGAAGCTAGAAGATTCATTTGGATTTTCCCTTGGTTTCACATGGAACCAAGAAAGATTACTCTCAATCTTTAAGATTCAGTATTATTTCTCTTGTTCTGTTTTGGATTTACTTGGAAACTATTATCTTTTTCTTCTTCCCTATTTCTCCTTTTTGGAATAGAAATGTCTATCCTATACTTGTCCCACCATTGTATTTTGGAAGTCCAGGACTTGTTTGATTTCAAAGGTTCACAACCATAAAGAATTTTGCCTTGGGATTAAACATACCTGAAGTCACATGCATCTCAGATTACAATGATCTTTAGAGACTTTGCTCTTAGGCTTTAAAGCTGATGATTGAACAAGCTAAGACTTTTGAGGCTATTGGGATGAAATGAATGCATGTATGTTTGTGTTTGTGTTCCTCCAAAATTCATTTTTAACATGGTGCTATGTAGGACCTTTGGAAGGAGACTCAGTTGTGAGGGCAGAGCTCTGGAGAATGGGTTTAATGCCCTTATAATGAAAGCTTCTCATTTTCACCATGTGAAAACACTGTAAGAAATAGGGGTTCACCAGATACCAATTTGATTGTGAAATTCCCAGCCTCCAGAGCTGTGAGAAATAAATTTCAGCTGTTTATAAATTACCCAGGCTAAAGTATTTTTCATGAGATAGGCTAAAATTTCTGATAAATTCCAAGGTCCAGCACAAAAATTTATAATTCCAAGGGGTCACTTGGGCAAGACACCAAAGAAGTGTTCCAGATGGAATAAGGCAACAATTGTTGGCATTGCACTCAGTAAATAAAGAGGAAGACCAAAGAAGCAGGCCTCTGGTTGCTAAAAATAGCACACACCCCACCTATGCAGTCTCTTGGTCCCATTGTCAAGGTGGCTTTCAAAGTCACCAATTTCAATTGGGACAGGTCTTAGAAGTCATTCAAGAGGAATGGGCCCTGGTAGATCCTAATAAGTAGCAAAAACCATTCACTGAATACATCAATGGACTGGATGTGAATGTTCACCTCAGATATTCAAATGGGTCAAGACCCAAGAAATAATCTTGGGAAATTCCAAGATTAACACCTTTGGACTCGTTGGAGATTTTTACCCTGTGAAACTGTAAGTAGCCACAAGTCCTACATGTGCTAATTGGAGTATGTGATGACAAGAATCTAACAGTGGTATGCACTGGCCTCTAAGATTTTGGGAAAAAGTGGTTTGCCTAAGGTGACCACCAGATACACCCTTTTCAAATAGCAACCCCTGTTTGCCATTGAGCATGGTGGGGATAGAATACCGTATGGCCAGAGGAATTTTATGTTTTGGAAATATTTTTAAGAGTGACAAACTGAAACTACTTTTTGGTTCTTTTAACAAATTGAGTTCAAACTGAGCCTAAGTAAATTCCATGTGATTTCTTACCATGATTTAATTAGCTAATTTGACCAGCCAACTGGCCTAAAAGAAAATTCTTAAGAAATTATTTATTTTATCCCAAGAGATAAGTGAGAGTCAGAAGCTGATGTGATTGCACTCAGGAGACTTCAGAAGACTAACCACAAGCAAGGCAGCTCCTGGAACTGGTTTTCACACTGAGGTAAAGAACTGAGGAGTATCCATGTTCCTGTCCCTCTATGAAGCATCCCTCCATAAAGAATTGCTCAGAAGCTTTGAAAGAAATACATGGTAGCAGCCCTGGGTACAGATATCACTCTCTCACGGATATCAGCAGCTGTGAGGCTGGGTAAGCAGCGCTGAGGACAGCAGAGAGTTTGCAATCGGAAGTGTGTGCTGGAGAGGAGCACAAAGCAGGTGCTGCTTGTAACTTGCTGAAAGGTTGGGTTGTGGAAATATTTAGTGGTTCTGAATTTTTTCTGGTACAGGCAAGCTGATTGGGGTCACAGTAATTTTGGTATAGATACAATCATGCCCCTTTTTGAAGTATGAATGACATGAAAAACAACCTGTTTATCTTGTGTAAAACTTGGTGAGTTTGAGAAGATACGCCCATGAAATAATCGCCACCAAGGCCACACCACATGTATCTATCACCTCCCTCCTTCTGTCCTTCTTTATTATTTACAGTAGTATTTGTGTGTGTGTGTGTGTGTGTGTGTGTGTGTGTGTGTGTGGTAATAACACATGACATAGATCTACCCTCACAGCCAACTTACAATTCTGTGAGTTACAGACACTATGAGGTCTAGTACGTGTCCAGAATATGTTATGTGTGCATACTGAACCTTTACACCCTTGAACCATCATCCCTCCCCAGCATTTCCTCTTCCCTATCACTCCTAGAAACTGTGATTCTGCCCTCTGCTTCCAAGAACTCATCTCCTTTGCCCAGCAACAATTTTCAATACCTGTGCAATGGCCTTTAATGTCCCTAAAAGATCTGATTCCAACTCACCAGCCTCATCCACGACCACATTCCTCATCACTTGTACCAGTCCAGCTATCCTAATTCTCATGGCTGTTAGGAAAGTCCCAGTATAATGACACTCAGTTTCTCATTCCTTTTTGTGGAATGCTCTTCCCCACAAATATTCACGAATTGCTTCTTGCTCTTCCTTGAGTTCTCTTCTCAAATGCTCCTTTCTCTATGTGGCCCATCCGTCCATGAGCTTTAAAATGATGGCCCTTGTTTCTCTCTGTTCATCTCTCTGTTCTCAGTCAAAGCACGTCTCACCACCTTATATGTAATATTTTTGTTTACTCACTGTCTGACTCCCAAACTCCCCCGCTATCAATGAAAGCCCTGTAAAGATAGGGTATATTATTCACCTCCGCTGTATTTCATCACCTGTAAAAGCATCAATCATATAATAGGCTTCCAATAAATATTTGTTGGATGTATAGAATAGTAGCTAAAGCTGAAATTTTAGAGCAGTATTGCCTATAACACTTGGTGGTGATGTGACCTTTGTCTCCCCGAATAGCCATGATAGTGCCTGCTTAAGATTATTAGGAGGACAACATGAATTAATATGAATAGGTATGCAAAGAGTGTCTGACCTGCCAGGGGCTCCATTCAAAGGAATTTTATTACTCTATCAGCCTTAAACAAAGAAGAGATACTTCTCATTTGCTTTAATAATTGAATTTATGCTCTATATGTGATTAGTAATTTGAGCTACATTTTTGGCCCTGGTGTTCACACTTGGATCAGCGTCATAAAGGGAGCGAGAGGTCAGACAACTTATGAGAAGGCATTGGTGCCTGGCTGTTCAGCAAGATTGACGACACAATCCAAAGAAAGATTTGATCTTGATAAACTAGTCCAACGATGGGACTATTTGCAGAAGAAAGTGAGAACGGGAAAGGGTAAACCAGGAACGATGAGCTGGTTTTCAGAAATTCAGGGTAAAGTCAAAGTTCCAAAAATCTCCAGGTACTTTCTGTGAGTAATTTGAAGAAACAGCCTGTGCTTCAGCCGAGCTGCTCCCTTCGAACACGGGCTCCAGGGCAGGTGCTGCCTCCATATCTTTGCAAATCTGCAGATGGTGCTGTGGGAGGCCCAGGTCCCAGTTTCAGTTTATGCTCCTCCACCTAAGCAGGTCTTCCACATCCTCAGCTTAGCTCATTCATTAGGCAGAGAATATCACACAGGCATCTCCATGGCTCTGGTTCCCTGAGTGAATTTGGTTACCATGCCTTTTGAACTTTGACCCCAGCATCTTCTGATTCTTCATGTTTTCCTGCAACCTCCTCCAACAACAATGCTACTTCAAGAGAAGTTCAGCAGAGAGAAAGAACAAACTCCCGCAAACTCCTGTTCTAACTCAATGTTCGTCATTTCTAGTATATGTGTGTTCACAGGAGAACACAGTAAGATGCAGGTTTGTACATTACCTTCTTGGTTTTATATTTGGAGGACATGGAAACTACTATCTTTCACTCTTAAAAAAAGTTGTTTCTATGTTTGAGCCAGAACAATACAGTTTCCAATACTAGACAGCACCTCTCTCCTGAGATGATTTAGTATCATTTACTATTCAGTATAAAATCCTAAATCCTGATCCAGTTTTTTTAATAGATACATATTTTTAAATTTCTTCTCCATCTTTAGTTTTTGTTACAATTTGTTGAAAAACCAGTTTCTGTGTTATTTGAAATTCTACAGTTATGCTGATGGCATCCTCATGATGTGATCATTGAATGAATGAACTTTTTAAGGATACTTATTTTGAAGTTGTGATTTTTAGGGAAGGAGATCAGGAATCTTATATGTACATACATAATCTTGATTTTTTAGAATATGTTTCATTCATTTTAGTCTTTCTTGCTCTTTTCAATTATACATGATGACCTGGTTTTCAGAAATTAAGGGTAAAGTGAATTTTGACATATTTATACAAACATGGCATATATCTCATTATAATTAGGATCCCAGTCTTGGGGATGTACATGATTTGGAGATTCACTGTGATGTATCCATATATGTTATAGGAAAGTTATGTCAGATTAATTCCACTGTCTTTCCTATTCCTGTCCCCCTCCCTTCCCTTCATTCCTCTTTGTCTAATCCACTGAACATTTATTTTCCAGTCCCCCTTGTTGTGTGTTAGCATCCACATATCAGAGAGAACATTAGATGCTTGGGTTTTGGGATTGGCTTACTTCACTTAGCATGAGTCTCCATATCCATCCATTTCCCCACAAATGTCATAAACTCATTCTCCCTTATGGCTGAGTGATATTCCATTGTGTATATACCACATTCATCTGTTGAAGGACACATAGGTTGGTTCCATAGTTTGGTTATTATGAATTGAACTACTATAAACATTGATGTGGCTGTGTCACTGAAGTGTGTTGATTTTAACTCCTTTGAATATATACAAGGAAGTGGTATAACTGGGTCAAATGGTGATTCCATTCCTAGCTTTTTGAGGAACCGCCATACTGCTTTCCAGAGCGGTTGCACCAATTTACAGTCCCACCTGCAATGTACCCTTTCCCCCACATCCTCACCAACATATATTGTTACTTGTATTCTTGATAGTTGCTTTTCTGATTAGAGGTAAAACCTCACTGTAGCTTTAATCTCCATTTCTCTAATTGCTAGAGATGTTGAACATTTTTTCACATATTTGTTGACCCTTCTTGTCTCTTTTGAAATAAGAAACTGTTTAGATCCTCTGACCATTTATTGATTGGGTTATTTGGTTTTTTGGTGTTAAGCTTTCTGAGTTCTTTTTATGATGAAATTACTCAGTTTGAAGGTTTATATGGCTAGGACAGCATAAAATGTTTCTGAGAATATTCTGGACCAATTTTGAAAACTTCTCCCAATTACGTTGACCTGTTATTGCTTATGAAATGATTACATGTACTCTGACATTTTTAAATCCATCTTTGCCAGTTTTATAAAAATTGAGAATGCACATATGTAAGCAGCTCTCATCCACCTCCCGAGGAGGTATGTCTTGTACTTCACTCAAATCTATGCCCATGTTTCAACTATAGCACCTTCTCAGAAAAAGAATTAGATTGCATTAAGTTATCATGTTCAGAGATCTAGACTTTCCTGAAAATCACAGCACATAACAGTCATCCATCCCTGGGAGATTCCCTGGGATTTACCAAAGTAGAGCAAAAAGAAACCCATAGTAGCACCTTATGGGTAACTAGGTTTGCCATAACTAGGCTTAGTACAGAAGACTCAGATAAGATGCTCTAGGATTGCCTCCCTCCTTCCTAAGGTTACATTCATACATAAGCACACAGAAAGATAATAGCTGAAGGGAAGAGAGAACTTAGAGTGAGCATTTTTTCATCTTTGGACAATATAATGATCTACCTATATCTTTTAGTGACACCAACACTTTGGAAACTCATCAGTACCTGGAAGTCTATCACCTTTCAGATCAAGATAGGTGTCACTAAAACCTCTTCTTGAAAGCCAACATTTAATATCATTTTCTCAACTCAAATATATATTTATTTTTAATATACATATTCATTGGCCCAATATGTGAAGCTATAATCTGATCAAGATACTCCAAGTATGATCAAGACAGTTGAAACTTGGGATAACAGACATCCTATATTTTAAATGAAAATATCAATAAGTACATGAAATGAGGTAATTACAACTAAAATACTCAAAATAAACAGAATACTGGAATAGCCTATGACAGAAGTGGAGTGTGTTACTTAACTTACACTAAACAGCAAATTTGTTTCTGTAACACTTCGTCTGAGAAAAAGCTTAACATAATTGAGTGATAGGAAGAAATTGAGTGTCACAGAAGCACAAGATGCGGTGTAGGAAAGATCAGGCATGGGACCATGGCAGTTAGCTTGAGTCAGATGGGGGCTTCAAAAATTATTGTGATGGCAATAATGGCAGAAATTATTTAAATTAGAACCCCAGAGAAGATATTTTTCACTACACACCTTGCATCAGAAATGAAAGATCTGTATTTTGAAAGAGGTCACCCTTATAGTTTTAAACCATGGAGAGAACGCTTGACTTCCAACATTTGCTGCTCCAAACAGCCCCTTAGAGTTCTGCCTTCCTCTCTGGTCTCCAGAGCACTGCCTCTAGATAAGCTAACTGAACACCTCATACAGAGGGTGATGGACTCTCACCAGTGGAAGGCAGCCTCGGTGCCTCCTTCTTAGGTAAAGACTATATCCTGAATAAATGACTGTTGAACTTGAAAATTCCTCACATGAAGTTATAAGCTTACACTAAGAGACCTAAATACTCTATTCTATTATCTCATCCAAAGAAAGGAGTTGAATGGACATCTACATGGACTCTGCATTCTAATAGTTCCCTGCTTTCCAAGAGGCTCATTCAAGTGTATTGCAACTTAACTAGATAATTTAATAATTTATATGAAGAGAAACAAACTATATAATGATGATGAAGATGATGATGATGATGATGATAATGATCATGATGATGATGGGGTGATGAACCAAAAAATTTAATAAGTGCAAAGTTAAACTGGCATCAAACCTCCCTTTTCCATCATTGCCTTTCCTCTGACTCTGCCCATTAAAAATGTCCTCAAATCCTATGTTGACTTCCTAATAGCTCAAAATGTTTATTTTTCTCCAGAATATGCACATTAGCAAAGACATACACATTCTCCTGGAAGTAAGAATGATGGTTTGAACCACTCCTTGCTTGACTGGTATTATCTCACATGATATTATGTTATTTAACTACCTTGAAGACGCATTCACACTCTCTTCACCGTGGAGTCTGAGGCATTTACCTGCCTTCTTTACCTCTGATCAGATATAAAGGAAAATAATAATAAGCACACAATGAAATGATATAGAGATTTCAAAGAAAAAATGGACTAAGACAACATTGCTTTATCTGAAAGTAATCATTTTAGTCAGTATTTATTGAAATATATTCCATTTAGGCAGAAACAGACAATTTATGATGTCAGTGTGAAACGAAAATGCAATATTTCTTGGGATATTATGAAGCATTAAACCAAGATGAGTCCTTTCAGTGCAGGGGACCATGTGCTCATAAGTACACACACTTAAATCCTACTTTCAAGCATGTAAAACAACAGAGCAAAGAAACTAAATGATGACTAATCAGAGCAGGAAGAGATGAGTGTGCTGAGGAAGACCAGTCCAATCCACATAGTATAGGAGAGTTTTCAATTGGGGGACCCTGGGAATCATCCATGAGAAGGAGGCATCTGAGTTACATCTCAAAGGATCAATGGTGATGAACATGTGAACAATGCAAAAAAGATATTGCTGAAAGATGGAAAGCAAAGGTATACAAAGGAATCAATATCTCTGCCAGAATATGTTGTTTGAATAAAATCATATATATTCTTTACAGGTTATGAATCATATATAAGGAGTAGAAAAGGAGTTTATGTGCAAAGTAAATTAGTGTCACCCTAGTTGGTTTGGACTTGTTTTCAACTTCAAAATTCTCCTTTTGATCCATGACTCTGATGTCAAGTGAAGCTGATGTGCTGAATTCCTGGGGTCCTGAGTTTTGGCTTCCAAGTGAAAGGCAGAGTTGGATAAACAGGAAGAGTGGATTTTCCAATTTGAGCTGTGAGAAAAGAAGAGGATGGATTTTAATCTTCAAGAAAGGGAATCACAGAGAAAGTGGGAAGGGGAAAAGATACAAGAAAGTAGAACAAATTGACAGAGGATGAACCAACAAAGAATAAGAAAAGGCCCACCTCTGCTTTTTATACCATGAGTAGAGTACACCCAGCAGGACCAGGGTGACTATGGCAGTCAGACACATCAGAGTCAGAAGGATGGAATATCCACCTGGTTGGGATAAAACAAGCAGAGCAACCCATGAAATGCTCCTGATCCACCACCACACGTAGGCTTCTGTCATGAGGGCAGGGGATTTCCTAGTTTCTTGACTGTGTTCGAGAGCCCATATTTCAATTCCTCTCGAGGCTTTGTCTGTCATGTACCCCTAACCGTCTTCCACCAAATTGATAGTTTCCTCCTTGCTTTCTCTTTATTTCGTCTAATTTCAAATTTTGAATTTCTTCAAATTTACTTGCTATCATTCCCTACCCTTCTTTATGTGGACTTTCCCACTTTTATCCTTCCTGTGCTGAGCATTCCTACCTATTTCCCCAGCTCCTCCCTCAAAGTCTCTGGGACTATCTTCCATCAATCCCAGCTGGGTCCCAGGGCTCTCACCCCAGTGAATGATGATATCATGGCTTCCCAGACTGCTGTGCTTCACCCTGCAGGCCAGGCCAGCTGCCTCCGCAGTTGCCACATTCAGGGTTACTCGAAGATGCCATGTTCCATCTGCATTAGGCAAGATGTCACCTTGCAGTTCGCCAGTTGCTCCTGCTCACCTCGCATCCACGTCACCCACACTGCCTTTGGGTAGAATCCAGAGACATGACACACCAGCAGCAAGCGATCAGACTCTGGGCTGGGACCACTGGACAGCCAGGCCTCAGGCTTCACTGGGACAGAAAGGGTAGGAAGGGGCTCAGATTATGACACTAACCCAGAACACGGGGACTTAGAAACCCACTTATATCACCCTTCTTTGGAAATGAAAAACGTTATCAATGAAGCCTCTCTTCTTTTTTGGGTACACTCCTCCTCTTGGGTTGAAGGAGGTAGTGGACAGTGAATCCGACAGGACCAACCTTGCCTCTGCAGATCTGCCTTCCCTGCTTCCACGAGGCTCAGGAGATACTGGGGGCAGGTTTCTAAGAGCAGCTTCTCCATGTTTCACAGATACCTTTGTACTTCGTGATCACTGTGCAGAACTTCT
>JAJEJO010047440.1:0-86134 GCA_020662805.1 Glaucomys volans
ATAGTCACAATAATAATGATTCAGCACATTGGACCCACAGAAGTCTAGCTGACTGGTCAGGATGATTGGGAAGAAGATGATCAGGAAGCCACACAGCCAAGAGCAGAGAACCATCTGGAGGCAGACCCTGTTGTTCATGATGGTGGTATAGTGCAGGGGTTTGCAGATGGCCACAAAGCGGTCATAGGACATGGCAGCCAAGAGATAAAATTCAGTGGCCCCAAAGAAAATAGCAAAGAAGTACTGAGTGAAGCAACCAGCAAAGCTGATAGTCTTAATCCCAGTTGAGATGCTGACTAGCAGCCTAGGAGTGAAAGTGGATGTAAAGGAAATTTCCAGGAAGGAGAAATTCCGGAGGAAGAAATACATGGGAGTCTGTAGGTGGGAGTCCAGCAGGGTGAGGATGATGATCGTCAGATTCCCAATGATGCTGAATGTGTATGTGAGGAGGAGGAATATGAAAAGGATAATCTGAAGCTCTGGGATATCTGTTAGTCCCAGAAGGATGAATTCTGTCAGAAAAGTTTGGTTTTTCATTTCGAACCTTTGCTACCTGTGAAGGAACAAAGGAATGAAATCAGTGGTGGGGACAGAAAATGTCATCTCTCTGGGACATTGAGAAGAGGCTACATTTTCTTGTTAAATTGGTTCAAATGTCTCTTACTTTCTGTCTGTGTGAGTCAGGCAGGGTTTTGGATAGGGACTGGCTCTTTCAGAAGAGCTGTTTTCTTAAATTCTCTTGTAGGAAGATTTTTCTCTATGGCTCGTTTTTAGGATCTTCCTGTATTTTCCAAGTCTACCTACTAAACCAAAACCAAGAACAATTTAGAAAATAAAATTAGAATTTAAAAATTATTCTCATTCTAATGTATTGTGGTCACCTAACTTCCCAAGCACTGGTTTAATGTCATCGCCATTGTTATATGCACAGTGTCAGTCATCTTCCTGTGAGATTGAGACAAAAGCTGTAAACCCCTCCCTCTGGGTGAGGATGGAAACCGGCACAATATGGCAGTTAAGTCTAGACTATGGAGTCAGGTGGCTCTTAGCCTGAATCCTGGATCCACAATTTAGTTGGTGAGTTTTAGAACAATGATCAATCTCACCAAAATTTAGTCTCCTCATCTGCAAAATGGGTATGGTAAAGGGACATATCTCGAAGGGTTATTATGGGAATAAATAATATAGCGACAAGGTTTGACACATGATAAGTTCTGAATTAGAGATATATTGCCATGTAATTATACATTCTCTCTCTCTCTCTCTCTCTCTCTCTGGTCTAGCAATTTAATAGGAACTTTCCAGAGTCAGCTGAGGGTAAAGGGTAAAGTCACTTGAATCTACAAATTGACTTTATCTTGCCATCTTTCTTTTGCTGATGAATGATCAATGAGTCACATATGTTACCTTGTCTCTGGTGGAAGTTCAAGAGTTGGGAGTCAGGCCTGTGTTGGCAAGCTTGTATTATGAGTTTTTTCTTGATAATAGTTGGTAATTCTCTATCACCAAATAATAAAAATCTATATTTGTTCTATTGTTATTGAGAGTAAGGGAAGTACAATAATTTTATTTTTTTAGGGTCTTGTCATTTTTTTAAACCTTCAGATAAAATTGTATGTGTGTTTTGTGCACATCACGTTTAAAAGTACACACACATCATGGACTGACAAAAAACCCCGACAATGACTGTAAAGTTTATTTCATTCAGAGCTGACTGCTGGGCTTAGTTTTCAGTATATGGAGCTATCTATTACTGATGGAAAGAGAAACCTCAGACATCAAATGGTCTCAGGAGGGGCTCACAGGAACCACAGGAACTGTTTAAATTCTTCTCAACACTGAGGAAGGAATATTTATCTGTGCTTCAGGCCTCCCTTCCTATATTCATTAAGCTTCCTGGATGGACTGCCTCACTTTCCTGGGCACATGGGTATGACCCCAACACAGAGAATCCAGAAGGGGCCAACAGGTTGTTGCTCATAGCATTATTTTCCAGAAAGGTCAGTGTTTCTTCCAAGAAGCCTCAAATATCAACAATCCTTTGGGCTTCTTCATTTGTTCAATCTTCTAAGATCCTTGAAATAAAGAAACCCTAACACACTGCTTTGTATGCCTGGGCCATGTTTGAAATACCAGAGACCCATCCTTTTGATTGTCACTAAGAATGTCTTAATTACTAGGATGTATGGAACGAGGCCAGGTTATTGTTTGACTTGAATTTCTCAGTTCTGGCCTTTTTAATTAGTTTAAAAAAATTTTTTTTGGTGAAGACCTCTACATTATTATTTGAAAATTCATATAAATATATGATGATTCTGCATCAGTAATTTTACAAAGATGCTCATTTTAACATTGTAAATGATAAAAGTTAAAAATAATTTAAGCTTCCATCCACAGGGAAATGACTAACACTTTTGGGGTATCCAAATTGTAAGAGGCAATAGGCCAATAATAATGAATTGAAAGGATTTATGTGGAAAGATCTATTTGATAAACTGTTGTGTATGTCATCACATCGATCTAAAAACATAAATTGTTAATAGTAATTTTATGTAGAAGCAGGGGACATAAAAGGAGTTTTTTTTTTATCTCTATAGCTTCACTGTTATAAAACAAACAAGTTACTTTCTAATTAAAAAAATTGCAGTTATGTGATTTCATGCTCCACAATCGTAAGATGGTAACAACATTGATTTAACTGCAAACTGAGATTATACTTACATTTGACATTCAGGGCAAATCATGTGGTATTTACCACAGAAGTCCATGGGATGAATCACAACTTAGAAGTCAGGTAGAGCTGATGGGTGGCATAAAACTTAACTTTTTTGCTTTCTCAGCATCACTTGTTGATATAATCACTCACAAATTAAAAAAAATTAATAGAAAAAGTCCTTTCCATCATGCTATATGTCAGGTGAGATTTCATTTGCCATTTGTTATTTCACACATTAATTTACTGGCACCCTGGTCTGTAAATAATCCTTTGAGATGTGACTTGTTTAAGTCATGCGTATTTATAACAGTGATACTAAAGCCATATGAAGCACTCTCCAATCATAGACTTACATCCTCTGTTCTGACTTGCATGAGCCTGGTTAGGTGCGTCTTCTCTGATTTTATACTAGACGAAAGCATATTTTCAATGATCTATTCAGAGGAGACTTCAGAATAATCAGTTGAGGAAAGAAATGAAAGATCCCAAGAGACCCAAATTCAGAACTTGTTAATGAACACTATTTGTCAGGAATTCTTGATTTGAACTTTTAATAAGAGATTGGGGAAGAAGTCCAAAGAGACTCTTAGAAGGTAATTATGAGAGCATCAGTAGAGTACAAAGCCTTATGGAAACTACAGTAAAATAATGATTAAAAATAGTCACAGGAAATAGAATAACAACACATTTTTTGAGCACTTTACTATGTGTTGGGCATAATGCTAAGCAATATATCTTCATTATACTAAAGTATAATGCTAGACTATATAACCGAATTGCTTGCTTAATGGTCATGATGCCATATGACACAACAGAGTAAGATGGCTGAGGTTTGGGGGCATTTACCTTCTGTTGGTCTGGTGATCTCGTACATTGGTCAAGGAATATGAGTGGTGAAGGATGGCTTAGTAGTTTCCCCTGTAACTCCTTTTCTTTGCTATTAGTTTTCAGTACCCTGATAACTGTCCTCTGTGTTCTTTGTCTGTTTCCTCCATAAGGCTGGAAAACTGACACTCCTGCTCAGCCCTTCTCCAATCCATGCACTCTCAACCTCTAAATGTTTAAATGGCAGTAATTGTCAAGTGATGCCCCTAAGAGCTATTTATAGGACTCTATTTAATTTTTTAGGATTTTTCAGATTGGATGGTGCAGAGGAACATGGTTTTGGAAGGATCAGTGATTGACTTTGGCCAAGAGCCTATATATAGCATTAATTTTTAGTTTTTATTTACTGAGAGGAATGTTCCTATTTGAGGTTGATTCTGGATCAGTCTATGATTAACCTGTGAACAATCTCTTTTCCCTGCCTCTAGTTTGGCTTTAAACAGAGAGAAAGAGTGAGTGTGCCCAATATAGATATTTGAGAAAGCTAATGTGGTACAGAATAACAGCATGTAGATTCTTTAGACAGTCTTGAGCGATTGTTGGAGGGCAGTAACACATATACCAGAGCAGTAGGTGTCTAGGAGAAGGGGAACAGAGAGGGAATAACAAACAAAACAGTGTAATTGTCAGGGGGGATTAATGCAGTCTAATCTAGAGCTTTGGATTTATTTGTGGATGATCCTTGGATCAGGATGCTAGACAAAGAGAGAATTTTATAGTAGACGTGATAGATTGACTTTCCTTCCCTCCCAACTCACACTGTCTGTTGAGACACCAGAGGACACAGAACTTGGTGTGGACTTGAGGCAAACTGAGCCATGTTCTCCCTTTTGATAATATGGCGTCAGGTACAGAGTCTGGGGTGGTGAATTGTGAGTGGTGAAGTTAGCAGGTGAGACAAACACACGCATACACACACAATAAATCCACAAATACATTATAAAACATTGGTCCTTGTTTATAAGAAATGTTGTGGGATAACATAATGGTAAATAAGGCATTTGCTGGGTAATAATTCTGAGCTGAAATAGAAATCCACATCCAGAATAAAATTCTCTTCCAGTAAAGGCAATTGCTGCCCCCACTGTGGAGTAGGTTCTCCTTACCCACAGGAGATACATTCCAAGGCCCCCAGTGGATGCCTGAACTGGACAGTGCTGAATCTCACATGGACCATGTTTTCTCTTATATATACATACCCCTGATAAAGTTCAATTTATAAATTAGACACAGCAAGAGAGCAGCAGCAATGATTTATCCTAGAGTTTAACAATCCCAGCACATGATTTTTTTCTTTCCTTATTAAATCAAGAACTTTTTCCTTTTCACTTTAGGGCTTCTCTTTGGCTTATTTGAATTAAGAGCAACATTACTTTTGTGCTTTGGGACCATTTACAAGGTAAAATAATGGTGATTTGAACACAAATACTGTGATATGGCAGCCGTTAGTTGAGATGTCTCCTAAGCAACTAATGTGCTTCTTGAACATCATCAGTCATGGTTTCTAGTCTCATGTATACATGACTCTACATGTTTTAAATCTGCCACATACTGATCCAACTCTGTGTCTCTTAGTTAATATCTTCTAAAGAAAATCCGATTGGCAGTGTCTGGTTGATGGAATAGCTGGATCATCTTTGGTTAAATCAGCTACTCATGTCACTGGGAGGCAGTGACATCAGTAGAAATGTGGTAGTGTACAACTATCCCTTCGGCAGGAACAGTGGTATGGGGCAGCTCTGGAATGGGAATATGCACGCGGGCACGGCAACAATGTCAGTTTGCTTCAGCAGGCTTTTCTTGCCCTTTTTTCCCCTTAGGGATGCTTGAGGTGATTGATGCTGGTTGTCTGAGAATTATTACTGTGTCTATGTGAGTTAGTTCATACTGTTTTCATGGAGACTCAAAGTTCTCTTAAATGATAATTTCTCATGCTGGGATGGTCTTGGCTGACTTCTAGTTTTCAGTTTCTCAAGATAAAAATCCCTGTCTTAGGATTGTGTTTGCTTATTATATAGTTTCCTAAATTCTTTGCAGAATGAATCCTAGCATATTTTTGGCATAGGCTTGGTTTTCTTCTCTTTGCAGTTGTTGAGCCTCATAGCCATGGGGCTACCTGCCTTTGAGATAATATTTCCAGGCTTCAAAGAGAGCAGCTCTCACTTCTATACTGTGGCCTTGGCTGGAAGGTTCTTTGAGAAGCACATTGAATAGCAGTTACTTCAACTATGGGGTGGGGGAGGATTCTCACTGTAATAATATGGCCCCTTCTCAGATTTTGAGTCTTAATTTTGTTATTATATTACATCATCTATGAACTTTTGTGTAGATAAATCCCCAAGTCAATGAATTAGTGAAAGGGAGGCCTTAACAAATTTCAGGGATTAGGAAGTAAATCTAGCTTTTGACATGTGCTGTGATTTAACTATTCATCCTTATTTATTTTCTTTGATGTGTACACAGGATTCCCTGGATTAGATACAGATTTCTCATTAATTACTTCACGTAAATAAGAAGTGCCCTTTGCCCTAGTTCTTGTACCTTGGGTCACAGTGAGAGCCTATTCTGTTGTGAACAAATAGCCACAGGTAAGGGTCAAAGTAATGACTTTTCTCTGTGAATTAAAGTGAAAAGAGGTAGGTCTTCCTCCTTTTGTGAATGGATCTTGTTTTAGTCAGTTTTTTCTCTGCTGTGACTAATGATCTTGTACAACGATAAAGGAGGAAAGGTTTGTTTGAGGGCTCATGGTTTCAGAGGTCTTAGTCCATAGAAGGCTGGCTCCATTCCTCGGGGCTCACCCTCAGGGCTCGAGTGAGGCAGAACACGTGGCAGAAGAGCATGGCAGAGGGAAGCAGCTTGCATCACCGGAAAGGAGAGAGAGAGAGAGAGAGAGAGAGAGAGAGAGAGATAGAGAGACACTCTACTCTCCAGATACAAAATGCATACCCTAAAGCCAAGCCCCAATTCCATCAGTCACCCCCTACCACTTCAATTAATACCATCAGGGATTAATTCGCTGATTGGGTTAAGACTCTTACAACCCAATCATTTCTCCTCTGAACCTTCCAGCATTGTCTCACATGTGAGCTTTTGGGGGACACCTCACATCCAAACCATAACAGACCTTCTCCTCATTCCAGGTCCTTCATAGGTAAATAAAGTCTCCCTAGGAGCCAGATAGTCTCTTGTATTCTCCCTTTTTACTACATTGCAGTTAACACAAACAAAATAACAGCTTGTCTTGTCTACAGCCTAGTTATGCCAGGGCACTGGGGCAGGTTGAAGACAGGCCAAAGAAAGTGCTTGGAGATGGCACAGGAGACATAAGGTTTACTAGGAAATGCTTACAAGAGGTCAGGACTGCTCCAAGAAGAGTTCAGTGGCTACAGGCTGACACAGAGCACCTCTGTCCCTCATGGTGGTTCGCCAAGCAGTGAGTGCCTCCTCTCCTTTATGGTGTTTTGTCCAGTGGTAACTGGCTGGACAAATGACATGTATGTACCTTTCCAACTGTGCCCTCAGTTCCATGCCTGTCCCCACCGAGAGAGGGGTTTTATGTCTTAGGCTGCAGAAGCAGTGACATCATCAGCATCCGCTCTCTTCGTTGGTGTGCAGCCTTCAATACTGTGCATGGGGAGCTGCTCTCAAGATGCTGAGGAAGGTTCAGGCAAAAGAGAAGCCACCATCAATAACCTGGGGACTTTGTGCTAAGATGGTCATAACTCAGATGTCATCTTGAGACTTCCCTGCTTTGGTGGCATTTCTGGTCCTGAATTTTGGGGGTTACTGTGCTAGGCTGTAATTGAGGTCCTCAGGGAGCTGTGAGGACACCCAGGGTCAATTCCTTTCTTCTGCTAAACTGACTCTCCCTAGAGCACACAAACATGGGACCTGGGGGAGACCCTGGACATTGTGTAAGGCCCTCCAGCCTCTCCTGGACTCCCCATTTTGTACATGAGAAAGCCAAAAAGCAAAAACACTTGCCAAGGGAACACAGAACTAGGTGGCAGAATTAAGACTGCTTAGAACACAGGTCTCTTGACTTCATCTGCACTCTGTTTTTGTTTTCTTTTTCTTTTCTTCTATTTCTGGAGTCTTGACTTCTTGGATTTAACAATAAACACCAGTAAGCTCAGAAAGTGCTTTTCTTTTGACCAGTAACCGCCCTCCTTCTCATGACTTATCAGGCCTAACCCTGAATATTTCGTTAGGTCTCCTCCGGTAAGAGTTTACTCAGCCCTCAGGGTGAATTCAGGGAACCCAACCAGAATATCCAGCTTGCACAATCAACTGAAGCAGACCTGAGATCAGCATGAGACTAGGACACCCCCCACCACTCAGCTCTTCCCCATCGTTTGGCTCCCATGAAGTTTTGATCTAAGACACACCCTTGGTCCCGCTTCCCACCTGTCTGAGGTGAGTCAGCACATGCCACCCTTTTCAGCTGGGCAGAGCTCCCCAGATTGTAGGCACCACCTGTCCCCTCACCCCACATAAAACTTGTTGAAAAGCCCGTGGGATGGTGAGACCATTGCCCTCTGGAGGAATTCAGCACACCCTCTCCACCCTGTAAAGAAGATTACCAATCACGACAAAATGAGAAAATCCTGTCATAGGAGGAGGGGAAACTAATTTACCCAGAGGCTTGGAAGAGAAAAAAAGCCAGTGCCCCTGCAGAAGCATCCCCTGAAACTGGTGCCATGGACATCCTGGTCCGACTTCTGCAGCTGCTCGTGCTGCTCCTGACACTGCCCCTGCACCTGATGGCTCTGCTGGGCCTCTGGCAGCCCCTGTGCAAAAGATACTTCCCTTACCTGATGGCCGTGCTGGCTGACAATGCCAACCGCAAGATGGAGAGCAAGAAACGGGAGCTCTTCAGCCAGATCAAGGGGCTGATGGGAACCTCTGGGAAGGTGGCCCTGCTGGAACTGGGCTGTGGCACTGGTGCCAACTTCCAGTTCTATCCTCCTGGCTGCAGGATCACCTGCCTGGACCCAAACCCCCACTTTGAGAAGTTCCTGACCAAGAGCATGGCTGAGAACAGGCACCTCCAATATGAGCGGTTTGTGGTGGCTCCTGGAGAGGACATGAAGCAAGTGGCTGACGGCTCCATGGATGTGGTGGTCTGCACTCTGGTGCTGTGCTCTGTGCAGAGCCCAAAGAGGGTCCTGCAGGAGGTCCAGAGAGTGCTGAGGCCGGTGAACAGAGTGGGAAGGATGTGGGCCTGGGCCAGGCAAACACAGCATTGGCCACCCCAGAGTCGGGGGCCCCAGGAGGGGGAATCTGAGGTACTAGCACATTAGACACCCCATCATCTCCACCTGCTGCTTAATAAGAGATGTGACCATGCTGGGGCACAATAGGATGCTGTGGGGGCACACAGGAGAATCACCTGACAAAGTGGAGGCGGGAGGGGATGTCACCTAAGGAAGTGATGTTTAAATTGAGATCAGAGGGATTAACAGGGCATGGAGGGGTAGGGGAAATAAGTGTTCCAGTAGAGGTATTAGGGGGCATAGAATTCACAAGACTTTTTTTTTAATCCATAAGATTTCGGGCTGGGAGTGAAGAGAGGAGTTTAGGGTGGTTTCCAAGCTTCTGGCATGAGGAACTGAAGAGATAATGGATGCTGGTGCCATTTGCTGGAATGGAAGGACACTGTTGGGGACCTGTTAGGTCCCAGGAACTGCTGAGACAACCAAGCAGGGAAACCTTGCAGGCTATTAGAAGTCTAGAACTGGAAGGCAGAAAAAAATTGCAGTGTGGAGATAGGGATTTGGACATCACCAGCTTGCAGCTGCTAATTAAGAGCACCGGGATGAGTCTATCACTAGGGGGAGTCTAGCGGGTAGAAAAGAGCTGAAGGAGCCCCCTGTGGTCATCAGGCTGGACCTGGGGCTTCCCTGGGATGCTGGAGATGTCCAGGAAGTAGCTACAGAGTGCGCCTGAGTCTGCAGAGAGGTCTGGGGCACCTGTGTATAGTGAGCCCTCTGGCCTGTTTCTTAGTCGCCCTCGGTCTGCCTGACTGTGCGGTCCCTCTGGGGATTCTTTAAAGATCTCTCCGCAGTCATCTGCTCCTGAGTTACAAGAGGTTCTTCATGGGCACTTTGAGGGAGGGAAGGAGCAGGGTTGCAGAGAATGTCAGAGAGAATGGTTCACTCCATAAGCTCTCAGACCAGCTGCTCCCACTTCACTAAGAGATTTGGCCAGCCTTGATCAGAGGGAGGGCGGTGACCCTAGAAGTACGGAGCGGGATGGAGCAGCTAAGTGACACTCACCCCCTCCTCTCTCCCAGGGAGGAGTGCTGTTCTTCTGGGAGCATGTGGCTTATCCTCGAGGGAGCCAGGCCTTCATGTGGCAGCAAGTGTTTGAGCCCACCTGGAAACACATTGGGGATGGCTGCTGCCTCACCAGAGAGACCTGGAAGGACCTCGAGAATGCCCAGTTCTCTGAGATCCAAATGGAACGACAGCCCCCTCCCCTTAAATGGTTACCTGTTGGGCTCCACATCATGGGGAAGGCTGTGAAGTAAGCCTCTCCAGGGGCTCATTAGCTCCCTCCCCTGTCCCCAGTCAGAACAAGCCATCCACAGCCCAATCTGTCTTCTGCTGAGAGGGATCTGGTCAAGAATGAGAGAAGCTTCTCCTATCACCATCCTCCCCTACTTCCTCTCCCCTGCCTCTGCCCAAGGGGAATCTCTAGCTCTAAAAAAGACCTATCCTTACCCTGACCAAAGGGAGGAAATCATTATACTCTGTCACTCCTTAACTGAAAATCCCAAGACTTCACCCACCCGCCTCCAAGGACAGCTCCCATGCCTTTCCCGTGTCCCCAAGATAACATTTCTCCAGCACTCCTTAGGCTACTCTGATGTTCCTGCAACCCTGCCAGGCTACCCAAGCCTCCTTCCCCACTACTACCTTTTTCCTGAGCTGTGGGGGTGCCAGAGAGAAGGGGAAACCCTGGGGATGAGGGAGCAGCATTTAGCAGAGAAGCAGAGGTTTTGTCTTCAAATATTTTTTAATAAATAAACAAAATCCACTAGACTGGTACAGAAAACTAAGGTCAGAGGAGAAGGGAAACTAAGGAGGGAGGAGCCCCTGAGTCAGTGACACAATCTCCTCCCTGACCCTCCAACTAAGGCACTTTGGGGGAAACAGGTTACACAGGGTGAGTGGTGGAGGGAGGGATCAGGATCCCTCCTCCCCACCTGCAGCAGGACATCTCCGCCCTTCTCACCCTGCCCCACAGCCCCATCCCTGATTCACACCCTCTTGTCTCACAGCATTCTAAGGGAAGGTTTGGGGGTGGGTCTCATGGGTGGGAGAGGTCTGCGCTCCTGAGAAAGTAGATCCTGCCAAATCTTCATGCAATGTCAGCAACTGATTCCACCCTCTTCAACCAGAGGAGCCACTGGGGAAGAGATGGAGGGGACCCATGGGCCAGGCTGGGACTAAGGAAGCTAGGCAGTGCCTGGCACATGGTGCACCTCAGGGCCCAGCTCAGGGTGCCGATCAGCAGCCAGGATGGGGTGTGCATCAGGACTTTCCCGCCGGGGGCTGCCCCAGTTGCTCCTCAGGATGGTCCCTGTCTTCTCTTCCTTGAACTGTTGCCGGTCTTCACACGGGATCTTCACCGCATGATACTGGGGCACGGTAGCTTCGGGGTGCTTTGCCCGCTTGAAGAATCCCATCTACAAGGACGCCAAGCCAGACCATGAGGAGTTGCAGGGCTGAGGTCCCAGGGACAGACACCCAGCACAGCACAGGGCCTTGCCCCCACCACTTCTGGGACAGAAACAACCAGCTGAAGCAGAGAACAGACAGGCTGGCCAGCATCCAGCACCATGGGCAGCACCCAGGGTGCCACCAGTGCCAGGGCCCCAGGTTCTCATTCATACCAAGAGGAAGACCAAGAGGGCGCCCAAGGAGCAGGACCAAGGAAATCTCCTTCAGCCTCCGAAAGGGAGGCTTGAAGGTGGAACATCAGGACCTCTAACTCCCAAGGTTTCTACCCACCCAAACTTCTTAAGAGATCCACTAGCATCCCTCAGATGCTAACAAGATCTGAGGAGGAAAATGGCTTCCTCGACCCCTGCCTACCTGGAATGAGGTCCCTTCAAGCCTTATATGCACATCCTGTGTGCTTGAGCACTGGGTAGCATCCCCCTTAGGCAGGGCTCTTTCCTCCATGATTATAGTACTCCATTCCCTCCTCACATCATGACTGTGCTGGTACTATGCACCAAGATGGCGATGTGGTCTTTTCACACTCATACTCAGAAGTGCCCAAGACTCCTACAAGCTCAGACTGCACAGATTTCCTTGCACTTTCATCTGTGTGCACTCGTGTCCACAGAAAAGTTTTGCATGGAACCTCCCACCCTCCCGTATGCTTACCCCATGAGCCCACCCACCTCTTAATGCATGCCCCCAGCTGTGTACACGTACCCTTATAACTTCTCCCTCATAATTATTTCTCACTTCAGTCGCTAGTCCTTACATCACCCTCATGGAAATGAATTCCTGATCCTGAATGCTGGAGGTGTACTTATACTCACATGCCGTACTAACATGCGCACATATATTTGCACACAAACACACACACACATTACCCCACAGTCCTTGACCCCCAACATTCATGGCTGAGTGCTGCACAGCCAGATGGACTCTCTGATGGTTGATGAGAAAAGATGAATTCTGACTGCTCTGATGGAAGAAGCTGCATTGAGAAATTGAAGGAGGAAGGGGCAAATTTAAAAAGCCTCTGCCCAGCAAGGAAATGATTTAGAGAATGAAGAGAGAGCCTATGGAATGGGAGAAAATCTTTGCCAGCTACTTGTCTGACAGGGAATTAATATCCAGAATATATAAAGAACTCAAAAAACACTAAACAAACAAACCAAACGAACAAACCCCTCCCCATAATCCACCCAATAAATAGGCAAAAGAACTATATAGACATTTCTCAAAAATAAAAATAGCCAACAAATATTTGAAAGAAAGATCTCACAACCCTAACAATCAGCAAATCAAAACTACATTGAGATTTCATTTCACTGCAGTTAGAATGTTATTGCCATAAAGAATAAAAACAATAAATGCTGGGAAGAATGTAGGGGAGGATATTTAGAAAAATGGTGGAATGAGACAGACATCATTATCCTAAGTACATGTGTGATTAACAACAATGATATGAATGTACGTCATGCACAACCATAGAAATGAAAATTTGTACCTCATATGTGTACAATGAGTCAAAATGAAGTCTGTAAAAAAAAAGAATGTAGGGGAAAAGGTATAATCATACATTGTTGGTGGGAATTCAAACTAGTACACCTACTTTGGAAAGGTACAGAGATTCTTCAAAAGACTAGGAATGGATCCACCAGATGCCCAGATATTCCACTTCTTGTTATTTATCTAAAAGAACTAAACTCAGCATACTATAGTGATATAGCACATTTGTGTTCATAATAGTGAAATTCACAATAGTCAAGTTATAGAACATCTCAGGTGCTCATCAACAGGTGCATGGATAAAGAAAATGTGGGGCATATATAAAATGGAGTTTTACTGAACCATGAAGAATGAAATTATGTCATTTGCTGGTAAGTGGATGGAACTGGAGAACAACATACTAAATGAATAAGCCAGACACAGCAAGTCAAAGATTTAATTTTTTTACATATGCAGAAGCTAGAGAGGAAGATGAACTTAAGAAAAGTAGTCTCTCATGAAAATAAATGGAGAAGAGTGGAGTAGAGGAAAGGGATCAAAGGGGAGGGAAGATCAATGGGAAAGGGGAGGAACTGTGGAATGAAACTGACCAGATTAAGCTATGAACATATATAAATATATCCCAGTGAATTTTGCTTTTATGCATTTCTATCAAGCACCAATTGAAAAATAATACATTAATCGAAGGAAGACCAATAGAGTGGAGGAAGAGGAGGAGTGGGAGGGAGGAGGAGAGGGAAAGAGGAATCACTGTGGACTGAAATGGAGCAAACTGCATTATGTGTATGCATGAGTATGTCAAGACCCAACCATTAATTATGACTATAATGCATTAATAAAAAATTAAAAAGGAACTCTCATAAAAATAGAAGGGAGAACCATGGGGCACAGGAAGGGGATTGAGAAAGAGGAAGGAGGGACAGGAAAGGGGAGGAAATGAGAAATGAAATTGACCTAAACATGCAATGTGCATATATGAACATGTCACCATGAATTCCACTTTAATGTATATCCATAATGTACTACTTAAAACAAATTAATAGAGGGAAGACCAAAAAGGTGGAGGAAGGGGGTGAGAGAGATGGAGGAGGGATGGGAAGAAGGCATCACTGGGGATTGAAATGGAGAACATTATATGAATTAATGAATAGGTAAAAACAAAGCCACACAATTGTGTGTAACTATAATGCACTAATAAAATATATGACACCAGGGCTGGGATATAGCTCAGTTGTTAGAGTGCTTGCCTTGCAAGCACAGGGCCCTAGGTTCAATCCTTAGCACCGCAAAAAAAAAAAAAAAAGTATATATATATATATATATTTATTTATTTATTGTCATATATGTATATATGACACCAAAAATCCCCCAGTCAATAATGGGCTAAGGAACTGGACAGACACTTCACAGTAAAAGAAATAAAACTGATCAACAAATGTATGAAAAATATATTCATCATCTCTAGCAATTAGAGAAATGCAAATCAAAACTATTCTAAGATTTCATCTCACCCTAATCAGAATGGCAATTATCAAGAATATAAGCAACAATATATGTTGGTGAGAATGTGGGGAA
This sequence comes from Glaucomys volans, assembly GCA_020662805.1. NCBI lineage: Eukaryota > Metazoa > Chordata > Mammalia > Rodentia > Sciuridae > Glaucomys > Glaucomys volans. The sequence goes on from JAJEJO010047440.1 coordinate 14,416, forward strand.
AAAGGTACATTGCTAGTAGGACTGCAAATTGGTGCAACCACTATGGAAAATGGTATGGAGACTCCTCAGAAAACTTGAAATGGACCACCATTTGACTCAGTTCTCCCACTTCTCAGTTTATACCCAAAGGACTTAAAATCAGCCTACTACAGTAAAGCAGCCACATCAATGTTTATAGCAACTCAATTCACAATAGGTAAACTATGGAACCAACCTAGGTGCCCTTCAATGGGTGAATGAATAAAAAAAACACTTATATGTACACAATGGAATATTACTCAGCCTTAAAGAGAATGAAATTACGCCATTTGCCAGTAAATGGATGGAACTAAAGAACATCATGCTGTGTGAAATAAATCAATTTCCCCTCAGACCAAAAGCTGAATATTTTCTCTGATATGCAGATGCTAATTTATAATTTTCTCTGATATGCAGATGCTAATATTTTCTCTGATATGCAGATGCTAATTTATAATGGGAGGGGGATAGGGAAAAATAATAGGGAGGGGGATAGGGATAGATTAGGTAGAGGGAATGAAGGGAGAGCAGGGGGTATGGGGGGAGGAAGGATAATATAATGAACCAGACATTATTACCCCATGGACATATATAACTATACAACCGGTATTCTACATCTTGTATAGCCAGAAGAATGAGAAATTATGCTCATTATATATGCTGTATCAAAGAGCATTCTATTGCAGGTTTTTGGCACCTTAGTCTAGTATGAGATAACTGTAATTATGTGGGTTTGTCTCTGTGTCTTATATTCTGTACCATTTTGGTCTACCTGTCTATTTTGGTGCCAATACCAAGCTGTTTTTGTTACTACTGCTCTGTAGGATAGTTTAAGTTCTGGTATTGTGATGCCTCCGGCTTTATTCTTCTTGCTAAGGATTGCTTTGGCTATTCTGGGTCTCTTATTTCTCCAAATGAATTTCTTGATTCCTTTCTCTATTTCTGTGAGGTTCATCATTGGGATTTTAATTGGAATTGCACTGAATCTATATAGTGCTTTTGGTAGTATGGCCATTTTGACAATACTAATTCTGCCCATCCAAGAACATGGGAGATCCTTCCATCTTCTAAGGTTTTCTTTAATTTCTTTCTTTAGTGTTATGTAGTTTTCATTGTAGAGGTATTTCACCTCTTTTATTATCTTGATTTCCAAGTATTTTATTTTTTTGAGGCTATTGTGAATGGGATAATTTTCTTAATTTCTCTTTCAGAAGATTCATCACTAATGAATAGAAATGCATTAGATTTATGCATATTGATTTTATATCCTGCTATTTTGCTGAATTCATTTATTAGTTCTAGAAGTTGGACCAGACTTCCTTAACAAGACTCCCAAAGTGCAAGAAATAAAAACAAGAATCAATAAATGGGATGGATTCAAACTAAAAAGATTTTTCTCAGCAAAGGAAACAATCAACAATGTGCAGAGAGAGCCTACAGAGTAGAAGAAAACCTTTACCACACTCACTCCTGATAGAGCACAAATCTCCAGAATTTATAAAGAACTCAAAAAACTAACACCAAAAATATGAAGAACTGAATCAATAAATGGGCTAAGGAACTGAGCAGATACTTCACAGAAGAAGATATACAGTCAATCAACAAATACATGAAAAAATGTTCAACATCTCTAGCAATTAGAGAAATGCAAATCAAAACTACCCTAATGTTTCATCTCACTCCAATTAGAATGGCTATTATCAAGAATACAAGCAGCAATAGGTGTTGGTGAGGATGTGGGGAAAAAGGCACACTCATACATTGCTGGTGTGATTGCAAATTGGTGCAGCTACTATAGAAAGCAGTATGGAGATTCCTTAGAAAACTTGAAATGGATCCACAATTTGATCCAGCTATCCCATTTCTCAGTTTATATCCAAAGAACTTAAAATCAGCATACTACAGTGATACAGCCATATTGATGGTTATAGTAGCTCAATTCACAATAGCCAGATTGTGGAACCAACCTAGATACCCTTCAATAGATGAATGGATAAAGAAACTGTGGTATATATACACAATGGAATATTACTCAGCCATAAAGAAGAAAAAATTATGGCATTAGCAGGTAAATGAATGGAGTTAGAGAATATCATGCTAAGTGAAATAAGTCAATTCCAAAAGACTGAAGGCCAAATGTTTTCTCTGACAAGTGGATACATAAGGCGGTGGGGGTAGGGGATGAGGGAAGAATGGATGAACATTGGATTGTGTAGAGGGAAATGAGGGGAGGGGTTGGGGTGGGAAAGATGGTGGAATGAAACAAACATTGTTACCCTATGGACACGTATGATTACATGAATGGCATGACTACATTGTGTACAACCAGAGAAATGAAAGTTGTACCCCATTGTGTACAATTAATCAAAATGCATTCTGCCGTCATCTATAACTAAGCAGAGCAAATAAAAAAATAAAAAAAAAAACCAAATAAAACAACTCAACCCAAACTTTCTAAAGAAAAAGGATATACAATTTAAAAAAAAGAACAAGAGGCTGGAGTAACATGGCCTTTTGTATGTTTCCGACCTCCTGATGAAATTCATGATTTAAAGCTTTCCAATGGAGCTTGTTGAGAACTTGGAGAAGCATGAGATAGGTAAACAAGTCAACAGTATGTAAAATACTTGAATCGCTGATGAGAGCAAATGTTAAAATCAACTGGAATGACTGCATGGCTCAGTGGTTAAGCAGGTGGGCTCTGGTGCCCCAAAGATTCAACTTCTGATTCTAGTCCAGGCACTTAGCTGTGTGGCCCTGCACAAGCTGTTTCACCTTTCTTTTTTTTTTTTTTTTAATCTTTTTTTATTATTATTTTTATTTTTACAGACTTCATTTTGATGCATTGTACACATATGGGGTACAAATGTTCATTTCTATGGTTGTGCATGATGTACATTCATATCATTATTATTAACCATACATGTACATAGGATAATGATGCCTGCCTCATTCCACCATTTTTCTAAGCTTCAGTTTCACCATCTGTAAATTTTCTATGGAGACTAAGAAGTTCATGTGAAGTATGCTTTTCTAATTCATTGTTTTCAGTAAACAGTAAAATGATCAAAGTTCTTCACTTAGAAATATTCCCTGATCCATTTTTTCATCCATGCATCTATCCATTCATCGTCCATTCATCCATTCAATAGCATAGTCGTGCTTGGCATTGCAGATGGAATTGTGATCTTTCCAGGTTTCTCTGCTTTCTCTTCTGCTCTCCCCTCTTCCCTCTACAACCCATCTGAAAATGATAATAAAGACATATGCCACTTCAAAAAAATATATTATCTTAGGGCTGGACTTGCAGTTCAGTGGTAGAGCACTTGTCTAGCATGTGTGAGGCACTGGGTTTGATCCTCAGCACCACATTAAGAAAATAAATATATGAAACAAAGTTGTGTCCATCTACAACTAAAAAAAAAAAGAATATATTATTTCTGTACTCTGTATTATTTCTGTTGGGGGTTTAATATAAATGAAGATGCCTTACAGACTAGAAAGGAATACATTAAAAATATAACCACGATTTTGGTTATACTATGAATGAGAAAGCACAGAAGGCTATGGGGGAGCCTACCCAGGGGGTCATTTTTTTTATTCCTCTGTTCTTGAAATTCCACTTTGACAGTTCTCTAACTTTTCAGCTTTAACTCACTGTAACACGCTACAGTCTGACTTCTTACCCTACCCTCAATTCCCACGTTTTCTGAAAATGGTAGGATAAACAATGAAACTCTATTTTTTTATTCTATTACTTTCATTCTTCATTTTAACTGCTCTCTGCAGCATTTCACACTGCCAACAACCTGTTTCCTAAGATGTTCTCTTCCCATGAATCCCAAAGATACTTTGTTTTTCTAGTTATCCTGTCTGCATTTGCTGCTCTTTAGATATCAGGAGGATCCTCATAGCTTGATATTTGGGCCTCCTATATTCCTGCATCATCAATTATCACCTGTGTGATAAGAGTTGCAAAACCCATAGGTCTGGTCCCAAATTCAGATGCCTTGATGTTACAGGCATTGATCTTATTTTAGATGAGAATTCAACTTAATTCAAAACTAAAATCATAATCTCCTCATCTTTTTCTTACCTCTCTTGTTTTGATTGATATAAATGACAGTGACACTTATTCAAGCTCCTTGGATTGAAATTTTGGGCTCTACCCTTAATATTTTTCCTACTCAAATTATTTGATCTTTTTGATTTCTAGTCTTATTCCTATTTGTCAAAATCCAGTAAAAATGGTACCCCCTCTGAAAGCCTCTATGGGCTAATTCAAATTAAGTTGCTGAACTGAGTAATTCAATTGCTTTTTCAATTAAAAATATTATTCATTCCTTTTTTCCAAGCATATGCAATTAACTTTATTAATATATCAGTTTAAGTAAATAAATAAATAAAAACTCTACAATTTAAAAATAATAAAACAATCCACTGTCCAAATGAAAGTATAGCAGTTAACTGCTTTATCAATTCTTAATGTTTCCTCTTTCTCTTATGTAGGAAATTGAACATGTAAATTCATTTATACTTTCATGTTAATGGAATGGTCATCAAATGGGCTTTGTGGACAATCCCAGGTTGTCATATAGTCTATAGTGCCAGTACTGAGTAAAGATAACTAATACAACCACACATTATTTTGGTTTCATACAAAATGATACTCTTTTGCTTGTGCCATATCAATTTAAAAAAAGGTTGCAAATTTCCAAGTTTCACCGGACTGAATTTTAACTCTTTATTGGGTAGCTAGTAACTGTCAGGGAGCTTGGTACATAGTGAAAACTTATCCAGTTCCAAATCTTTAATTTTTAAGTTCTTTGAAGTTTTTTGACTATATCCTGGAAGGCTTGTTTTACCTGTTGGTTTCTTAGGGTGTAAATGAAGGGGTTCAACAAAGGAGCAACTGAGGTAATGAGTAGAGCTACTCCCTTGTTGAATGTGTCTCCTTCTGTTGGGGGTTTAATATAAATGAAGATGCAGCTTCCGTAAGAGAGGGAGATGACAATCATATGGGAAGAACAGGTGGAAAAGGCCTTTGTCCTTTGCTGGGTTGAAGGAAGCTTCAGAATAGTCCTGATGATGAATGTATAGGAGATAATCACTAGCACCAGAGTGACAATCAGGGTCACAGATGCCACAAGAAAGACAACCTTCTCAATGGGTCTTGTGTCTGAACAGGAGAGTTCTCGAAGAGGCTCAAAGTCACAGAAATAATGATTCAGCCTGTTGGATGCACAGAAGTCCTGCTGACTCATCAGAGTGAACGGTGGTATAATAACCATTAACCCAGCCAGCCAAGAGCAGAGAACCAGCTGGGTGCAGACTCTGCCACTCATGATGGTCATGTACTGCAGTGGTTTGCAGATGGCCACATAGCGATCATAGGACATGGCAGCCAGAAGATAAAACTCCGTTGATCCAAGGAATATGGCAAAGAAATACTGAGTGAAGCAGCCAGCAAAGCTGATACTCTTGTTCCCCGTTGTGATGCTGAAAAGGACCCTGGGAATGAAGATGTTCGTGAAGGAAATTTCCAAGAAGGAGAAGTTCCGGAGAAAAAAATACATGGGAGTCTGAAGGTGGGAGTCCAGCAGGGTGAGGATGAGGATTGTCAGGTTTCCAATGATGCTGAGAAAGTAGGTAAGGAAAAGAAAAGTGAAAACTGCCACCTGGAATTCAGGGACATCTGTTAGACCCAGAAGGATGAACTCCGTCAATATGGTTTTATTTTCCATTGTTGAAAAGTGTTTGAGTCTCAAGGTAAACAAGAGAGAAATCGAAGGTGAGAAAGGAAGAGAAATGGACAGAGGAAATCTGAGACCAAAATGAAAGGGACCTTGAAGCTTTCCTCTGAGGACATGATCAGTGGCTCAGTTGAATGATGTTGATTTCTCTGCGGTCCTTTCTGTAGAAAAATTCTTGTCATTATTTCCCAACAGAGTACCCTCCCTAGTGCCTGCAAGAAGCAAGTGACTGCCTCACAGAGGATGTTCAAGAAGTTCACGGCGTCGGTTAATAAAGGAATACCTCCAGCTGCTGCCTCTTCCAGAATGCTTACTAATTTCTCTCTCCCAGCATTCACTTTCCTTCCTTTCCATCGACTCCTCCACTCACTGCTTTACTTTGTCTGCCTAACTTGCTGTTTTCCTTACTCTTCCCTGCCATTTTTGTTTCTCTTTCTCATATAATTATAGGAATCTCTGGTTTTCCTTCTGCTTCAACTTCCTTAATTCTCTTGATGCCAAAGAAATGCCAGATCCTCATTTCTTCCAATGGACCTCGCAGTCTTCTCTGCTCATGTCTGTCAATGAGAATTTGAAGCTCCGTGTATTAGGCACAAGTCATTCTGTCCTTTGGAACATTCTCCCTACCTGTCAATACAGCGATAGATTGGGGTAATAATCTGTATTTACTTTAATGCATTGAGACTCTTTAGGTATAGTTTTATTTTCCCGCAAGGATAAAGAGTTGCATTACATTCTAAGGATTTTTAGGAACTTAAAGATATTTAAGGCAGGCACTCTTAAGCAGGAATCCAATAGTTCCTAGATTAGATGTGCTACATCTGTGAATCCACTACGTTGTGTGTAAACCATTTTGTGTGAGTATGTAACTTTAATGAAACTATATCTGGTTTTCTGGGAAGCTCTATATTTGAGCACTTTATGGGCATTTCAATCTCTATTTGTGAGCTGAAGTGGTTAAAGAGGCACATTATCTGGGAATGTCCTTATTGATTTACTCAAGACTTTTTCTAGTTATTATTTTCATAAACATTTACAAGGCAGCAGCTTCCAAGCATTTTGGATCATAATTCATTCTGCTTTTTATGTATTTTTTCAGCCAACATATATGTCCACTTAAATAAAAGTTTCATGGCACATTCCTTATTATATAATTATACATATATATAATTCCTTATATATAATATGATATTTTCTATTTCATTGTATTTTAATTTCCTTTCAAATATTGATTGCAACCCACTATATTGATAACATAACCCTCTAGTGGGGTGAAGTCCACTCACAGCTGGAATTTGAGATAATAAAGTCACACAATGCTCTGGATGCCCTTGCCCTGCTGGTTACCAACCTGGAGTTTTCCGGGAGTGGCTGAGTGTTCACCTCTGCATCAGTTTCAGAGTTTGCAACCACAGAGAAGTCGTCAATGAAGGAATGAACAGCAAGCACACTTCCTTACTTGACCATCCAAATGGCCCAGTGGGATTTTAATCCTAAATATTCGTAGAAGGAAATCAAAATTTTAAGGCCACATAATTAGAATATAAACTTTATTGCATTTTCTATATTTTCTGTCATAAAATCCTATCCTGAATTTCACAAAACCCCACAAACTTCCAGAGCTTATCTTCATAAGAGGTAAACTTCTGCTCCTGTCCCTTCCCAATTTATCAAAGATTTGATGGTTTCTGCTCTTCAACTCAATCAGACTGGAGCTGAATCAGAATTGTTGGACATCCTCTTTTGAAAGCAGTTAATAAGGAGGAGACTAAAATAACTTGGAGGAGTAAAGTAGTTCTGAATTTTTCTAATCTAGAAGAAATGAGGCTGATAGCCTTGGAAAGCAGAATATATTTAAATTTACTCACAGAGGTTACTTCTGCTTTGTTGAGAACACACCGGGGGATCAATTGAATGAAAAAACCAAAGGTTCCCTAGGGGTCCTTGTTTAGAACAGGTTAATGAAAGTCCTTTGTTGACAACTTTGGGAATGAGCTTTATACATATAGCTGAGGCAAGTGGGTCCAGAGAGACTAGAGGGTCTGGAGAGATGGGTTGGTATGGAGAGGGTGGAGGTCGTAGCAAGAAAGCTTCAGCTACAGAGAAGAGAATGAGTATGGAGTCTCATTAACCTTTCCGAGTGGACGGTCACAGCTGGTCATGACTGTGGATAAGCAGACTGGGTGGAACTATTGTCAGATCATGGAAATCCTGAAAAGCCACAGTATAAAAACATCACTAGTCTCGTTTTAATTAGCTCACTTACAGACTTTTGGTTAAAGATAAGTAAGAAGCAGTTTTCAGTTTTTTGGAGGATGCATGAAGAAATAAAATATGAAACAAAAAAAAAGGTGGAATAGTGAAATTGAAGTAAGGGTAGAAGCCCATATTGAGAAAGTACTTGCAATCTCCAGTTTATGGCAGTGGAGAACTTGTTAGGACATGTATATATTTCCTGGGATTGCTGACACATTGCTATCCAAGGACTTCTTCACATAAATAGATTAATCACCTATTTATTATTAGAATACAAATGCCAGGAAAACCAATTCTAGTTTGGAAATAAAATGCCAGGATTTAGGGACAAAATATCCACTACACAATGCCTTAAAAATGTCTTTTCTACCCACAGTTTCATATAACTCTCACAATGATGAGGCCAAGAGAGGGAATGTGGTCAACCAAATAATCGACTATCTGTTTTTCTTTTAAAAATTAATTAATTTTATATTGTTATTGACATGTAGTATTTGTACATGTTTATAAGGTACAATGTGATGTTTGGATCTGTGTACACACTGGGTAATGATTAACTTAAACTTCAACATTTCTTTGTGATGCATACTTTTGAAATCCTTTCCTCTATGTTGAGATATGCAATGCATTATTGGTAATTATATTCACCCTGCCATGCCACAGAACATCAGAATTTATTCTTCTAGTCTAACTATAGCATTATGCCCACCACCAACCTCTCTCCCTACCCCTCTTCCTTCCCCTTATGCTCCCTTGTGGCTGGTATCCACTATTCTATTCTCAACTTTCATGAGGGGAGATCTACTTTTTTAGATACCCCATATGAATGAGCTCATATGGTATTTGTCTTTCTGTGCCTGACTTATACAATTAACATTATATCCTTTAGATCCATCCCCATTAAAAAAATATACAGGATTTCATGCCTGAATAGTATTTCATTGTGTATACAAACCACATTTGTCTTTTCATCTTCTTCTTCTTCTTTTTTTTTTTTTTTTCAGTACTAGATATTGAACCCAGAGACCACTGGGTTCCATCCCTAGCTTTATTTCTTTGCTTTTTATACTGGGGATTGAACCCAGGGCCCTTAATCACTGAGACACATCCCCAGCCCTTTTTATTTTTTATTTGACACAGGGTTTTGCTAAGTTGCTCAGGACCTTGCTAAATTGCTGAGGCTGGCCTTGAACTTGCCATCCTCCTTCCTCAGACTCCCTAGTTGCTGGGATTACAGACATGCACCACTGAGCCTGGCCCAGCCCTTTTTTTTTTTCTTATTTTGAGACAGAATCTTGCTAAGTTCCTCAGCTGGCTTTGATTCTGTGAGCCTCCTGCCTCATCCTCCCAACTTTCTGTTATTACAGGTATACCACCATGCCCAGCTCAAATTATATTTTCTGTATGCATTCATCTATTGCTAGACATTTAGGTTGATTCCATATTTTCTTTGTGCATTCATCAATTGGTAGACATTTAGGCTGATTCCATATCCTGGATGTTTTGAATAGTTCTACAATAAACATGGGAGTGCAGGTGTCTCCTCATTTGGAACAGACTAATGGATGTCCTTTGTTGGCAAATTTGGGAACAAGCTTTACACATATAGCTGAGGGAAGAGGGTCAAGAGAGATGAGTTTGGAGCTGGGTTGGTGGGGAAGGTGGAGGGATGACATGCTGATTTAATTTTCTTTGGGTTATACCCTGTAGTGGTGTTGCTAGATCAAATGGTATCAAATGGGAGGAAAAAAGTCAAACAATTTTGTGTGTGAGATGCTGTAATAAGTAATACTTGTGGTCATTTCTAAGTTATCCTCAGAAATATTTTAGTTCATAATGTTACCAAGCTTTTGTAGCATTTGAACTACATTAGCATCAGTGCCTTGTATCTAATGAGTAGCTCTTAATAGGTAGTAAGCTAACCCATCCATTCATTCATCAAATACTTACTGAGTCTTATTTGCCATGTGCAGGCTGTATTCTAGGCATTGGGCCTACAGCCCTCAACAAAACCACTGCAGTCCCTGCCTTGAGGTGGCATGTAAATAAGTAAATCAATAGGTAGATATAAAATGAGTGAAATGATGATAAGTGTGATTAAAAAAAAAGCAAAGCAGAATGTTATGGATTAAATTGTGTGCCCCCACACAGGTTCTAATCCTAAATACCTCAGAAAGTGACCATATTGGTTATCTTATTTAAATTCATTTAAATTGATCAGTTCTGTTAAGACTCTGCAGAGAAAATCAATTTAAAATGCAGTCATTAGGTGGGGACCCAAACTAAATATGACTGGTGTCCTTATACAAAAGGGGAAAACTGGAGACAGACACAAACACAAGGACATGGTCGTGGGAAGATGAAAGCAGAGATTGGGGTGATGCTTCTACCAGCTGAAGACTGCCTGCCAACCACCCGAAGCTGGGGGACAGGCCCAGAGCAGATTCCCTCACAGTTCTCAGAAGGAACCAGGGCTGCTGACCCCTGGATCTCAGGCTTGGAGCCTCCAGTACTGAGACAAATCAAACTGGTTGGATGAACAACCCAGTTCATGGTCCTTTGTTATGGCAGCTCAAGCAAACTAATGCCTGAGTAAGAATGTGAAGGAGAGCTAGAGATGGTAGGAGGAGTGTTTTACTTGCGGTAAATAAGAGTGATATTTGTGGGAAGTGAAGGAATGGACCGTGAAGTTATTTAGTAAAAGAGCATTCCAGGCAGCAGGAAAATGTCCTGAGGCAGGAGCTTCATTGGTGTGTTTCAGGATAAGAATGAATGACAAGATTAGAACACAGCAAGGGAAGAGGGTGCTGAGGTGAGGTGAGAGCTGTGAAGAGCAAATAGGGTTTGTGGGGTACTACAAGGACTTCAACTTGTGCTGAAATATTAGAGAATATGAATAATATGATCCGATTTGGGGTTTTGAAGAATCATTCATTTTGAAGAATCACAACCTATTTGAGAATAGATTATGTGGAACAAGGTCCAAAGCAGAGAGACCAGACTGGAGGTTGCCGCAGTAATCCAGGTGAGATTAGATGGTGTCTGGCAGAAGGGGTAGAGATGGTGGCATGACCAGATTCTGGATATATTTTGAAGGGAGAGGCAGCAGGATTTGTTGCTGAGTTACCTGTGGTATGTAAACTATATTAAAAATTTGCTGTCCACATATACATGGATTTATTTAATAGATTCTCTATTCTGTTCCATTAATTATTTGATTCTCTTTATGGTGATGCTTTGGTTACTATAGTTTTGTGATTTTTTTTTTTTTTTTGGTACTGGGGATTGAACTCAGGGCACTTGACCACTGAGCCACATCCCCAGCCCTATTTTGTATTTTATTTAGAGACAAGGTCTCACTGAGTTGCTCAGGGCCTCGCTCAGTTGCTGAGGTTGGCTTTGAACTCGCGATCCTTCTGCCTCAGCCTCCCAAGCCTCTGGGATTACAGGTGTGCACCACCGCACCTGGCTTTGTGATGATTTTTAAACTTAGGTAGTGTTACCATTCCTGTTATTTTCCTTTTCCAGAATTGTTTTGGCCCTTCTAGTTCTTTTGCATTTCTACATGAAGCTTGAAATCAGACTGTCAATTTCTACAGAAATACATTCTAGGATTCTTTTTTTTTGGTGTTGCATTAAATCCATGAATCACTTGTGGGAGAATTCATAGCTAAAAAAATTAAGTGTTCTAACCCATGAACAAGGTATCTCTGAATTTATTTAGTCTACTTTAATTTCTTTCAGTAATGTATAATTTTCAATGCTAAATTTATCTCTATTTAATACTTTGATGCTATTATAAATGGTATTGTTTTAAAATTAATTTCTCATTGTTCCAACTATATAGAAATATATTTGTTTTTTGTATATTTATCTTTGCTTTAGTCAGATATTCATATTTTGTTACCAAAAGACCTGACAAAAACAATGTAGAGAAGTTTATTTTTAGCTCATGGTTTTAGAGGTTCAGTCCACGTTTGGCCACTCCATCACCCTGGGCCCAAGGTGAGGCAGGAAATTCTGGTGGAGGAGAGCAGCTTAGGACATGATAACGGGAAGGCAGGGTGTGGCAGGAGGGAGAGGGAGAGAGAGACAGAGAGAGAGAGAGAGAGAGAAAGAGGGAGGGTTTTGTTCACCAGGACAAAATATAAACCCAAAGGCATGCCCACAGTGACCTACTTCCTGTAGGCACACCCTACCTGCCTACAGTTAATCCATATCAGTGGATTAATACACTGATTAGGTTAAAGCTCTCATAACCCAATATTTTTACCTCTAAACTTTCTTGCATGTGCTACACATGAGTGTTCAGGAGACACTGAACATTTGCACATTTTCTAGACTACCATGTCATTTGTGAATACCAGCAGTTATTTTTTCTTTTCAACCTGGACTTCTTTTATTTATTTTTCTTGTCTGATCAGGTTTGCTAGAATATCTAATTTGAGATAGAAGAAATGGTAAGAGCAGAAATCCCTGCCTTGTTCCTGATATCAAGGGGAAACACTGAGTCTTCTTCCCTTAAGCCTGATGTTAACTGCAGTTTTTTCATAGATGCCCTTTCTCAGGATGAGGAAATTACTTTCTATTCCTAGTTTGTTGAAAGTTTTTCTCAGGATGAATATCAGATTTTGTCGAATGCTTTTTCTGCATCTTCTAAAATAATCATATGGTTTTGTTTTTTAGTTTGTCAATACTGTGAATTAAATAATTAATTTCTGGATGTTAATAGTGTGGAACAATTAAATCAAGTTAATTAACATAACTACCACTGCAAATACTTATTATTTTTTGTGGTGCAAATATTTGAAACTTACTCTTTCAATGATTTGAAATGCATACTATACTATTACTAACTAGATTCACCAAGCTGTGCAATAGACCTAAAAATAAACCAACCTTATTTCTCCTGAGACTTTGTGCCCTTTGACCATAATCTATCATGTCCTAGTCTCTGCTAATCATGATTCTACTCTCTGCTTTTATGAGTTCTGTTGTTTTAGATTCAACAATAAATGAAAGCATGCAGTATTTGCCATTCTGTGACCGACTTATTATCATAATGCTCTACAATTTCCTCCATATTTTTGCAAACGACACAATTTCTTTATTTTCAAAGGCTGAATAATATTCTTTTGTGCATATATGCACTGAATTTTCTTCATCCATTCATCTGTGATGGGCTCATGGGCTGATTATATAACTTGGCCATTGTGAATTGTGCTTCAGTGAATGTGGAGGTGCAAACTTCTCTTCAATATTCTGATTTCATCTCTTTTGAGGAAATACCCAGAAGTGGGATGGCTGGGTCATATGGTAGTATTGTTTTTAGTTTTTCAACAAAACTCCATACTCTTCTCCATAATGACTGTACTAATTCACATTCTTAAAAACAGTGCGGTCTGTAAAAAAAAAAAAAAAAAAAAAAGACACTAAGTGAACAATTTAAAAAAGCAATCATGGCAACAGTGCAGCAGCCAGCATCATAAAATATAACCTCAGGGTCTAGAAAATTCTTAATAATTTTATCCAATAAAATATAAAGTATTAAAATTTTCCCCTTAGAGGGGAGATGGTCTGTTATATTTGGTTCTCTTGCATTCATTTGAACAGGGGGATTCACATTCATGATGAATAAACATCTCCTTTGAAAAAAAGAAAAAGTGCAAAAATTGACCTTTCTCCACATCCTCACCAAAATGTTATCTTTCTTCTTTTTGATAATAGCCATCCTAACAGATGTGTGGTAATATCTCTTTGGGATTTAATTTGCATTTCCTTGATGATTAGATATGTTGAGGACTTTGTCAGATACTTATGCTCATTTGCATGTTTTCTTGAGACATGTCTACGCAGGCCTTTCACACATTTTGAAATTAGGGTTTCTTCTTCTTTTATTGAACCCCTTGCATAAACTCCTGCACCACTTCTCTCTTCCTAGCCGTTTTCAGACATCTCCAGATATGTCCATCTCCCCAGTTATCCCTTCTGTGGGGCTGTTTTCCATTTCCCTTTGTTCTCCTGTGTCGCTGGAGGTTCCGAGAGCACTGGAGCCCTCCAAAGGCTACTTTCACTTATGGAGAACTGTGCATTTTGTGGGGGCAGAAGGTTAGTGTACCCTATGCAGCTGTCCCTTTCTTCTACTTTTTTGCTGCGCCCTCTTCAACTCCCCTCAGTGCTTGACAAGGATTCCACTGAGTTACAAAGATGTTTGCAAGGTCTCATCTTCCTGGGAATTGGATCCGCTGTTTCCTGTTGTCTTGTTTAATTTGCCTATGCTTGGGAATAATATTATGTTGGATTTCTGGGAATTCTAGGGTCTTAGGGGATTTAGAACACAAGAATCAAACAGCTAATCATACTGGATATAACCAAGAAAGGCCCTTATTCTGGTGTGATAAAAGTATAACTTGGAAAGAATGCTATGCTCATTTCCAGTAACTTATGCTAACTACACCACAGATGGTGACTACTCCAGATGACCTAGGGCAGAAAGACACGTTGTTCCCACCTTAACTCCAGACAAACAAGTCACAAACAAAGTTGTTAAGGCTAGAAAAATAGTCCCAACAACTCAGACACCATTTGATAATGCTTATTTGGTTAACGGAAAACTATGGTATCCTCCTAGGAAACCAGCTTCTGGTCCCTTAGATTTAGACCCCCTTTATCTCCCACTGGCAGTATATACCTTGGTTGGCATCAAGGATTTTATAATGAAAAATGTACACGGAAGGCTCATCTCCCCTTTTTAGAATATTTAAAATATGTAAAACGCTGGTGTTTGCTTAGCTGCTCTGAACAGCTTTCTTGGGCAGGACAGGCTAATGCTTACTGGGCAAAAGCAGGAGGTGTAATCTAGCAAGAGCTATTGTTCCTATTAAACTAATTATTAACCACATAGTATAAGCTTATATGTTGTTCATAGAAATGACTTCAGTGCACGATGTTACCAGTAATATAGAAAGTAGAACTAGTTAAAGATTATATAGAATACTTAAAAATATTATGAAGAGTTGATAATATTTAATCTGCTAATATGTTTTGCCTGTTGTCTTGTAGTTTGCGTCAGTTTCCTTTTGTGTGGCCTCAAGATATTGTACTCATGCCAGAAGCTAACATATAAAAATGGTGTGTGGAAAAAATAAAGTGAGAACAGAACTTAGCCTCAGATCACTGAGTCTGTGTTGCCTTGTTCTCCACCTCGCCGACGGCATCCCAATCACCAGAGAGCACGGCCCTTGTGCTAGGGCTGGACCCCGGCACTTTTTATTACTTTTCAATCCTTCGCTATCTTTCATTGGATAACAAATTTTAATTTTGTTGATTTAAAAGTTATAAATCACATCTTATTTTTATGATGGACACATTAAGACGCTTGTTCATTTTCATCTGCTGATTAATTTATACTTTTAAAAAATTTCTTCCTTTGACCATGACAAATATATGATCTTTCTTTCATGTTACTTTGGTCTTCCTTTGCAATCCCATCATGCATATGTGTTCTAGAATTTTATTTCTAGTTATGGACATAGATTTTCTTCTCTGAGTTTTATTTTTAAAAAAGACAAAAAATACTTTATATGGCTTATATAAATTATGTTATCATTTTTAATGTTTTGTATCATTTTAATCATCCTGGATTTCTCTCTTCTCTTAATTGTTTCTTTAAAAATTGTTTTCAAAATGTCTTTTGAGTACAGCAAGTCTTCTGAGGCATTCTTTTATTATTGTTCTAATACATGTAAAAACCTGCTTTTAAAAGGTATATTCTTTCTTTATCCATCCTATATTACATTTTATGATACCCATTGCCATTTTTCTATATATAGGAAATCTATTCCCCACTTTCACCTATGACTCCCATTATTTGGATTTATTTTGGCATTTGTACTTGTCTGTCTCTCTTTTTTTTTTTTTTTTTTTTTTTTGCGGTGCTGGGGATTGAACCGAGGGCCTTGTGCTTGCAAAGCAAGCACTCTACCAACTGAGCTATATCCTCAGCCCATGTACTTGTCTTTTGGTATCTATTGTCTATCATTTATCTACTTACTTACCTATCATCTCTCTCGAGTCCAATCTTTATGTTGTCTTCGATTATATTTTTGGAGAGTTTACCAGGACTTACCTTTTATCTTATTATTTCTGCTTTGACTATACTTCTCCTCTGCTTACTCTCCTTTTAGTTCATTTATTGTGCTTTTCAGCAGTATTTTCACTTCATTATTTTTATGTTTTGTTCTTTATATTATCTGTATCTTCCATACATTTTTTCCATAATACTACTTACTTGAAAAATTTTGATGCTTCTGTTTCAGTAATTCTCCTTTATATCATATATCGTCCAGGGCATGATCTTGTCTCTCCACCAGTGGATTAATTCCTCAGATGGGTGTGTTGATTTCAGAGTGGATGACTCCAGTAGAGTTTTAGCTTTACTCCCTACTGATGCTCATGAGCAGATATGCTTAAGCCCTCATTCGTGACCTTCTGGGTGATTTTAAAGAAAGGAGTGAAGATGGTCCTTAGGCTAGAGTACTCATGTTATTACAGAACTGTTCTTAACCATCTCTTCATTACACCTTACTATATCACCTAAACTTTTTTTCCTTTTGAATTTTACTTTTAACTCTTTGTGAAGATGGCATTGGTGTTGACTACCCCTGTAGATTTCAAAGCCATAAGTCCACAAGCTCTGGAGGCGTGAAGGAGAGGCAAGTGTGGCAGATCAGCCCACCTTCATTTTTGTGATCTCACCCTAGTGCTGCAGTGACATTATACTGAGAATACTAGGCACCTAAATCTGTTTCTTTTGATTCTTGTCTACAGTGGTGAATGGAGGAATAAAACCCACCAATTCATATACTTAGTTTTGAACATTCCAGTAACTCAGTCTCAGAGTCAATGAAATCATTACTTTTGTTTATCTATGACCTAGATTATATTCCTAGAATGTATTAACCTGAAGTCAGTCTAGATGAACTGCTTCTGAAGAGCATGAATTGTGATTTATTTTTTGCATTTTTGGAAGGTTATTTATTCCTCCCCACATTCATTTCTAAATGCTTAGAGAATGAAGACAGTGATGTCATGTCTTGTGATTTTAAACCTTGAATTACATGGTGTGCTTACTTCTCTGTCCCAGAATATTCATACATCTACTCTTCCACAGGTATCCAGTGCACATGAGGCTAATGTTAACTCAATTCTAACAACCCATTGCCGAGTATTTTGATATCTTTATTTGGAACATAGGAATATACCTTCACTAATTTGGCTATTCAAGCATGCAATATGTCATAGGAGGAGTGGAACTATATTGTTCTTGTTGCAGAGGGATTTCAAGTAGAATGTCCCAGTAGAATTGCATAGTTCCAGTTATGTTGAACCAATCAATTTAATATCTCTTTTTCCCAGTTAAGCTACAGTTCTTCAAAAAGGATATTGTTTACATTTATCATGTGATATAAAGGATGTTATTATTAAGCTGTAAATACTGGCTCTCTTAATATTCTACATCTGTTATTTTATTTTATTCTTAAAAGTACCCTATAAAATAGACACTGTTAATATCCACATTTTAGAGTTGGAAAAGATAAGCCTTACAGAGGTCAGGTTGCTAACCCTAGGTGGTTCTGATAGATGTTTGAGAATCTGGGATCTGAACTAAAGCCTGTGTTTCAAACCACTGTGTGGCATTGCTTCTCCTTTACCACACAGGTTTGGGAGAAATTTGGATGTGGAGGAACTTAATAATGCAAGTGTGACTGTTGAAGTACATTTCTCTACCAATTAAAAGGTAACTCAATGAATCTGGAATAAATTGAAAGTCAAATTGATTACTTAGCTATTCAAAACAGCAGAGGCTTTCCATAACAGACTTTGTGTTCAGAAATACTATACACACTCCAATACTTTCTGTGGCTCTGACAATTTGTTCTCATGATCTGTACAATTCAGCTTTTTCCTTCAAAGCTTGAGAAGCACCTTGCTGCTCATGTTACCACATATAAAGTATGTGAATACATTGGATTATATTCCATTTGTACTTAAAACATGAAACAACATCATACAGCGGGTTAGGATATCACTCAAGTATGTAGACATGCTCAGACCAAAAAAAAAGTTCCTCCATTGAAATGAAGGCCCTTACCAACACCTGTTAGAATGTAAGTTGTTACCTTGAATCCATGTATGGCGATGTGTTGGTAGGGTAGTCTGTTCCCAGCTGTTTTTCAAGACTCATTATTTGGAACATTCTAACTATAAAACTATATCCATACTTTATATTCTTTTCACTTTACAAAATATTTATCCATAGTGGTTTACATTAGCAAGAAAAGCAGTATATTGAGGAAAAGTAAAGGAATGGAGCAAATCACAGAATTTGTCTTTTCTAGTATCTAATTAATATAAACAAAGGGATGAAAATAAAATCATAATAGGATAAAGGGAGGCTGGATTTGATCAGTGTACACTGTCTGCATGTATCTGAAATATGACACGGACCCCCATTAATGTTTACAATTAATAAATATAAATTAAATAATCACCAGAAGTTATCAAAGAGAGAGAAAGCACATCTCCTGCTATTAACTCAAAAAGATGTCATCTAAGAAATAATCAATAGATTCTGTCTAGGAGAGGCACGAAGAGAGAGGCTTCTGACCTTCCTCTAGGAGCCTCTTTTAACCCTAAGCTCTAGAAAGGGCATGCAAGCTGACAAAATCTAGAGAAATTTCTTCTAATTTGGAGGACATGGACTAAATGTATATTCTTTCCTTTTATTTTCCTCTTAGGAAAGGATGGAAATTGTAACAGCTACAACTGAAACCTAAATGATAGAGAGAAAAGAACTGAATTGCTCTTTAATGGACACACAGTCTCTGGGGTTGAGAACAACGCCAAGGCCTCACCCCTTGAAACCATGCTGATGGCCACATGGCATTTCTTTCTTTTTTTGGTGCTGGGGATTGAACCCAGGGCCTTGTGCTTGCAAGGCAAGCACTCTACCAACTGAGCTATATCCCCAGCCCCACATGGCATTTCTTAGGACTTCTCTCGACTCACTCAACTCAGCCCACCCCACAATTTGCAATTACCCATATTACCATCTGGCCTTCTCCAAATTCTTAACCACTTCTCCTTAGTAAGCAGTGTTTTGCTCCTCAAGTTTCAAGTCATGTCTGGAAAGAAGAGTTAATTCTTCCCAAATGTTCTCTACTGGATTCTCATCCAAGCTTCTCTAGTAGCACTTACTATGTCGTTTTATTTTTTGTAAATTTATCCATAAGTCTATAGTTTATACACCTTACCTCTACTCTGGACTGTAGATTCCTTGACATTAGAACATGTGATTTCCATATCTTTATCTTCAAGGGCCAGTCCAGCACTTGAAATTTAGTAGACCCTCAATACATATTTATGAAGCAGAAATACATTTTTAATTCTTTATTTTTTTCTTAAGACTTCACAATCTTTTTGACAGTGTCTTTGAAGGCTTGCTTTACTTGCTGATTCCTTAGAGTGTAAATGAAGGGGTTCAACACAGGGGTGACTGAAGTGATGAGAACAGCTATTCCTTTGTTGAAAGCCCCCCCTTCTTTCACAGAGGGGTTAATGTACATAAACATGCAGCTGCCGTAAGACAGGGAGATGACAATCATGTGGGAAGAGCACGTGGAAAAGGCCTTTGTCCTCTGCTGGGCAGAAGGGATCTTCAGAATGGTCCTGATGATGTATGTATAAGAAAATGTCACCAGCACCAGGGTAATCACTAGAGTTATCACAGCCATAAGAATGACCATCATTTCTAAGAGGCTTGTGTCTGAGCAGGCAAGCTCCAGGAGGGGTCCATAGTCACAGAAATAGTGATTGAGAACATTGGAGGCACAGAAATCTACCTGACTCATCAAGATGATTGGTGGTAAGATAGCTAGGAGTCCCCCCAGCCAGGAGCAGAGCACAAGTTGTGTGCAGACTCTGCTGCTCATAATGGTCAGGTAATGCAGGGGTTTGCAGATGGCCACATAGCGGTCATAGGACATGGAAGCCAGGAGGTAAAACTCTGTTGCTCCAAGAAATATGGCAAAAAAATACTGAGTGAAGCAGCCTGCAAAGCTGATGACTTTATTCCCTGTTGTCATGCTGGAGAGTAATCTGGGAATAAAAATGGATGTGAAGGAAATTTCTAAGAAGGAGAAATTCCTGAGAAAGAAATACATGGGGGTTTGGAGTTGAGAATTGAGTAAGGTGAGGATGATGATAGTTAGATTTCCTAGGACACTGAGCATGTAGGTGATAAGCAAAAAGATGAACATCACCCCCTGAAGTTCAGGCTGACTTGTGAGGCCCAGGAGAATGAACTCGGTCAGCATGGTCCTGTTTTTCATTGTTGACCTTCAGCAGATCTAAAGAGAAAAAGGTGAGAAAGGTGAAAACTGAAGAATTCCTCAGAAGAAGAGATAGGATTTTAACCAACAGAATCAGGTCATACATTGCTTTCCATCCTATGGGCCCAGATCAGTGTCCTGCTGGAATGCACTTGGCTCCATGGAAGTCCTGAGTCTTTACATAAGTGACCTTATTCCTGAAAGTCTTTGTAATTCCTCAAATTTACCTATTCATAGGCATTTAACAAAACATATTATAGAATAATTACCCAAAAGTTTTACTTCTGGAGAATACGTTTTTGAAACTATTCTTTCAAAGTGTTTATGAAATTTCCATATTTAAAGCACTTTCCTCTGATTCTATTAATAATCTCCCCTACTTCCTGTTCTTAGTAGAAATATCTCTACCTGATGCTATTTTCTGTGTTTTCCTGTTTTTTCTTTGATTTCTCTGCAATATATATTTTTTTTTTTTGCTTCACTGGATGTCTTGTGAAGATCCCTATTTCCTCAATATCCAAATATCTGACCTCCATGCTCAGAAACAAGTCAGACTTCCCCCATGGGCAATGCTGAACAGCATCTCATTTTATATTGTGAGAATTTATTCTGCCTGAACAAGGTTCACACATTAATAAATCATATTAATTAGCGTTTCCTTATGTGTGTCTCTCTCACCCTTGGTTTCTCCAGGACATTGATTTGCAGTATATTCCTGAGAATAGAGATCTTGAGAGATTGCATAGGCAGCGTCACAGAGTGAATTTTGCTCAGTTTTGAAGCATCCTCAGTGGCTCTAAAGGATGCCAGTTGATCATGCCTAAACTGCCATCTAATCTTGGAATATGGAAATGACGAAGAGAGCTCTCCACTTTTTTTTTAAAACAATAAGAGTTCTTTGTAGATAAATTGTTGATTTCCAGGGGAGGAAACTGTGGAGATATTCTGTGTGCATTTTTGATTTTTCTGATAAAGAAGCAAAGACAACATAAAGGGGTGCCTCCTGTTCTCAAGCATAAGGTTAGAAAAATCATATCAGAATTTTTCTGATCAATCTCTACATTTTCCAATACAGATTTTAGAAGTAGTAGGTGATGTTAAACATTGATCTGAATCTCTAACAACTCCCCTTTCCCTCTTTATACTAACCTGTGGGCTTTGCCAAGTATTGCATTTTCTTCCAGATTTTTACAATTGATAGCTTTCATTTCATTAACAGAATTGTAACATTGGTGACTTTTCAAATACATAATGCTGGGGCTGGGGTTGTGGCTCATTCATTGATAGAGTGCTTGCCTAGCATGTGTGAAGCATGGGGTTCCATCCTCAGCACCACATAAAAATGAATAAATAAAATAAAGGTATTGTGTCCATCTACAAAAAAAAAATACATGATGCCTGTTCGTTAGACAATCTGAATGTCTGTGGGACACTGTTTACCTTGTCATTACTAAGAGGCATGACAAAGATAAGATGTGCCAGGTGAATCTCTGAGTAATCTGCAATCAGACATGCTTTCTATTGGCTTTCCATTCACATGCAACCCTTAGATTCCCTTCCACATTCTATCCTCTTAATAGAAGTATCCAAGGTTGTAGGGCTTAACTAGGAAAGAATATTATCTTCCATTCCAAGAATACATGCCAGAAACAAATCACAGTTCCTGACACAGTCCTTCAATGTAGAATAAAAAACAAAAGCAAGGCCCTGGGTTCAATACCTAGCACTGAAAAAAAAAATAGTAAAACAAGCAAACAAAAAAAACTCTAACAGTCTCCCAACAGTTATAGAACTGGAAGACTTTGAGAAGGTGAGAATTTCTTGATATTTCTGTCCTAAGAGAGTTTCTGTGTAAGAAGGCAGGCAAAGGGCTTCTTTGCAGTTTCCATGTTACCTAGAGTGACAGAGGTTTTATCTGCTCTTTTTAGAGCAGACCCATGGGGATCAATTTCCTGGAGAAGCTACAGATGCCCTGTAGACTCCAATTCAAAATGTGATAATGAACCTCAGTTGCATATGGCTAAGAAGAGAGGCTCCAGAGACCATGACATAAGGCTTCCACAAGAGAATGTGCCTCAGCCATGAGGTTTGTGGAGAAGTTGAGAGCAGTGGCGTGAGACTCCTGGGGATGGGTTCGCCTGAACTTGTCATTGTTCCCATTGTTCCTCCCTTTAACAAGCCAGGTGTCCAGAGCTCAGACCTGATATAAGTGACTGGTATTTTATCTTGGATCACCACAACCTCAGTGCCATGGAATTACTGCAACAGGAAAACAGTGTGCAGTTACAAGTGGCTACAGGCATGATCTTAACCACATCCAACCTCTTCCAGGAACACATGTGACGTCACATTGACATCATCCTTATGTAAAGAAATTCCAAGGATCCACCTGCATGGCATATAAAAAAAAATGTCATAGAACTTTCCCATTGAGGTTAGGCAATTGCTTCCCATAGAATTCAAGGCCCTGACCATGTCAGAAAAATTACTAGTGAACCCAAGGATGATCCAAGGGCCCAACACTGTGTTTATTTGCATCCCAGAGGCAATACATTCCTCATTTATGGATTTTATTTACATCCTTTATGCTGTTAACCACCAATAATCCTCCTAAGGGTGGGGCACCCAACAGAAAAAGGTACTAGAATGTGTCTAAGTTGCAATAAAACAGGAATGTCTATTAGGGCCACCCAGAGACTTTTTTACTCCAGAGGCTTTAATGTCCTCTTCTCATTGTTTCTGGAATCTCTGGGTCTGCCATGATGACCATAAGTCATCCCTGGTCTTCAGCTGCAAGAAACTTTTCCTCAGCTCTACCATAGGCAGCAGTAGGGTGGCAACTGCTGACTGTACATTGGGCCCATCTGAAGCTAAATCTCTTATTATTAGTGATACTTAGGAAGTATGTTGGATACAATCTGCCAAAGCGTTGGATATTTTGAATGAAGTATCATGAAGTTTCATGTCTCATATTTAAGTGTTTATTGAGTTGATGCAAAAAATGTGTATTGTGCCCAACATGCAACATGTTTTGAAATATATATGTATATGCTGTGGAACAGTTAAATATAGCTAGCTAAGGAATACATTACTTCACATAAATATAATTTTTGTGGTGAGGACACAATTTCCACTCTCTTTGTACTTTTAAGACTGAAGTATGTTTTCAATAACTACAGTTATCCTGTTGTCCTATATATCTCCTGAACTTATTCCTTTTGTCTAACTGAAATTTTGTGACCTTTGACTAGCATCTCTGCAATCCACCCCAAGCCCCAACCAGTCCCTGGTACACACTGTCCCACTCCGTTTCCATGAGTAACTGTTTTAGATTCCACATATGAGTGACATCATACCTTTCCTCTTTTTTCATTGGGCTTATTTCACTTAATGTAATGTTCTCCATGTTGGTGTAATTTTTGCAAATGAGAGAATTTCATTGTTTATTCATCACATTTCACTTCTTTTTTAATACAAATTCAATTTTCTATCTTTTTTATTTGTTCATTTTAGATATACATGACAGCAGAGTTTATTTATTTTTTATTTTTTATTTTTTATTTACTTATTGATTCATTGAACACAAATGGAGTACAGCTATTGTTTCTCTGGTTGTATACAAAGTAGAGTCACACCATCTGTGCATTCATACATGTACACAGGGCAATGATGTCTGTCACACATTCTGTTATTATTCTTACCCTCCCACCCCGACCCCACCCCTCCCTTCCCTCTATGCTATCTATCCTTCCTCCATTCTTGCCACCCTTCCCCCCTGCATTATGCATCGTCATTCATTTATCAGAGAGACCATTCGGCCTTTGGATTTTGGGGATTGGCTGATCTCACTTAGCATAACAGTCTCTAACATCATCCATTTACCTACAAAATGCCATAATTTTATTCTTCTTTATGCAGAGTTTATTTTGATATACATATATAGAGTATATCTTATTCTAAAAAGGATCCCAGTCTTGTGGTTGTACATGATGTGGAGATTCACTGAGGTATATTCATATATTAACATAGGAAAATCATGTCTTACTGCATGCGCTACCTTTCCTATTCCTACTCCCCTTCCATTCCCTTTATTCCCTTTTGTCTAATCCACTGAACTTCTGTTCTTCCCCTCCCACCTCCTTGATGTGTGTTAGCATCCATTTATTAGAGAGAACATTCAGCCTTTGGTTTTTTGGTATTGGCTTCTTTTACTTAGCATTATAGCCTCCTGTTTCATCCATTTACCAGCAAATACCATAATTTCATTTTTCCTTATGACTAATATTCCATTGTGTATATGTCCCACGTTTTCTTTATCCATTCATCTTTTGAAGGGCACCTAGGTTGGTTCCATAGCTTGGCTATTGTGAAGTGAGCTGCTATAAACATTGTATACATCCCATTTTCTTTATCTGTTCCTCCACCGATGTATAGTTATATTGAGTCCATTCTCAGATTTTTTCTACCCAGCAGAAGCCAAAGTGATCTTTGACACTGGAGTCACAAAACTCAATTTCAAAGCCCATGCCCAATGGTAGGAACTAGAGCAACTAGAGCAACTAGAGCAACTAGAGCAATTGGTAACAGTTGATAAGTAACCTGGTGCAGACTGTTGTTTCTGGTGGTTGTAACGCAGGGGTTGGCAGAAGGCAGTTATAGGACATGACTGCCAGGAGGAAAAGCTCAGTCGTGTCCAGGACAATAACAAAAAAGTAATGCAGCTGCAAATTCTTCATAGATTATAGCATTGTCTCCAGATGCCAATGAGTGGAGGAATCTGGGAATGCAGATAGTTGTAAATGAGGCTTCCAAGATGGAGAAATTCCAGAGAGAAAAA
This sequence comes from Glaucomys volans, assembly GCA_020662805.1. Lineage (NCBI taxonomy): Eukaryota > Metazoa > Chordata > Mammalia > Rodentia > Sciuridae > Glaucomys > Glaucomys volans. The sequence continues at coordinate 39,672 of JAJEJO010047440.1, forward strand.
AATACATGGGTGTTTTTAGTATGGGAATCTAACAACATGAGAGTGACGATGGTCAGATTCCCAACAAGACTCAACACAGATGTTAGAAACAAAAGGATAAAAAGCAGAATCTGTAGATTTGGACCATCTGTCAGTCCCACCAGGATGAATATGGTAATGGCTATATAATTTTTCATCACTGATTCCTGACTGTGGCCTGGTCTGTGTGTAAGAATAGGAGATAAATTGGAGACAGGGACTGTCGTCAAAAGTTGATATTGGGTCAAGTGAAAATGTTTACTCAGGTAAGGTTTTACTTTATTTTGTTACCTGTTAATAAAGTTACTGGGTGTGAGAGTTAACCAATTATGGACTACCACAGCTGACCATTATAACTAGCAACCAGCCCAAAAGCTCTTATTAAAGATTCTTCCTGCTATAGTGACATAGTATTTCATTCAATAGGTGAGACATTCTTTGATCAACAACGCCATGGAAATGAAGCTGTTTTATATTTGTGAGTAAATAGAAAATATCATTTTAAAATATGTGTGGTTCATAATACCGTGAAAATAATAGTTCTGGGTGTACCCATCATCTTGGCTCTATGTGGGGTACACAGGACTGACCATGGTTCAGTTTGTGAAGTGAGATTTCTTCTGCGTTCAGCCTCTGTTTCGTCACCTCCTGTAAAGTCCCTTATGACTTTCTACTTTCTTCCCTTTTCTAAAGTGCACAAAACTACTCTTTCAAGTCAATTCTAAAGACAAAACCAGAGTTGATTTTTTTTTAAACCATACATGAAATCTATTCTTCTGTTAAAAACCACTGAATTGAATTTCATTTTCCTGGGAATAAAATTCAAGCTCCTTGCTCTGGATTTTTAGATTTCTCATGATCGCATTGCTGTGTAATTCTTTAAATTTATCTCTTGCTTGTTCATCTGTACCCAGTTCATTGGAGAAGCTAAAGTTCTTTTCCACTGCAGGGCTTTTGCAATACTTCCTCTCTCCCTGAAATGCTCTGCTTGCATTCTTTCATGAATAGGTCTTACTTTTGAGGCTCCGGCTTAAGTGTGATCCCATCAAAAATGCCTTGCTGGTGAATCTTATCTATGTTGTAACCGCTCTGAATGTTATAAAAACACTGCTTAGTTTATATTAGGATACTTGTTGTACCTTGTAGTTACATATTCATTTGCTTTTTACTTTCATCCCCTACTCTAAACTACATTCCATGAGAACATAGACCATATCTATTTCATAAACTACTGTAAATCCAGAACAAGATCTTTGCCTTGAACATAACAGATATTTAATAACTTGCTGATAAGTGCATGAGACCTGTTTGTCCTTGAAAATTGATTGACTGATTATATTTAAAGTATAATCAAAAGGTTACATTATCAGTTGCTTTGCATTTTAAGCTTTAAATCTTCCATTAAGGTCATCAGTATATTGAGGCAATTTTAGGAACTGGAAAGATAATCTCTTTTAGTCATAATCCCCACCCAAATGACACTAGACTATTTCATCTGAGGTTAACAGTAAATAAGAATTAATACTTTAAAAGCTACTTGATTCAGTTGTGGAGGAGGGGATTGTGGGTGAAAGGAGATAGCGTAGAGGTGAGGGTTCCAGTTTTGTTCCTCTCTTTACCTTTTTTTTTTTTCTCCAAGTGTGGTTGAGGCTACTTGAAACCTGGTCCTTGAATATACTTGAGTGTGCCTATCAAGGTTAGTGGTAGGAGGTCATAGCTATGAATGTGGGCCCTGGAATAAGATAGGGCTTGAGACCCTAGGTCAACCATTTAATGGCATGAAACATCGGGTGATTCAGTAATTGGCTGCACTTCCTGGCTCTTGAAATGCAAATAGTTTCTTTGCAATGAAAATAATAAGTGTACGTTCTTCATGCATTATTATTAATGTTAAGCAAACTAATTCTTTTAGGCTCTTAGTATTGTGACCACAAATCTATTTATGTGGTGAATTACTTTATTGATTTCCATATCTTGATTCCACCTTGCATCCCTGGGATGAAATCCACTTGATTATGGTGCACCACCTTTTTAATGTTTTTGAATGTGGTTTGCCAATATTTTACTAAGAATTTTTAAATCTATGTTCATCATGGATATTGGCCTGAAGTTTTCTATTGTTGATGTGTCTTTGTCTGGTTTTGGTATCAGGGTGATACTGCTTTCATAAAATGAATTTGGTGCTGTTCCATCCTTTTCTATTTCATGGAATAATTTGAGGAGTATTGGTATTAGTTCTTCTTTAAAGATCTGGTAGAACTTGCCTAGTAACCTGTCCAGTCCAGGTTTTGCTTCATTGGAAGGCTTTTGTTGGCTATTTCAAATTTATCACTTGATATTGGACCGTGTAAAATTTCTATATCCCTCTGTTTCACTTTGGTTAGGTCATATGTCTCTAGGAATTTGTCAAAATCTTCAAGATTTTTCTATTTTATCAGAGAATATATTTTCAAAATAGTTTCTGATGATCCTCTAGATTTTATTAGTGTCTGTGATGATATTACCTTTTTCATCTTGAAATTTGTTAATTTGAGTATTCTCTTTCCTTTGGTTAGTTTAGCTAAAGGTTTATTAATATTGTTTATCCTTTCAAAAATTCAAGTATTTGTTTTGTTGATCTTTCATATTGTTTTTATTCTCAATTTCATTTATCTTGGCTCTGATTTTAATTATTTCCTGTTTTCTACTGATTTTAGTGTTGCTTTGCTCTTCTTTTTCTAGGGTCTTGAGGTGTAATATTAGATGATTTATTTGATATCTTTCTCTTCTTTTGATGTATGAACTCAATGCTTTAAAGTTTCCTCTTAGAAACCTTCATACTGTCTCAGAGATTTTGATATGTTGTATCACTATTCTCATTTCCTTCTAAGAATTTTAAAATTTCCCCCCTGATTTCTTCTGCAATCCATTCATCATTTAAAAGTGTATTATTTAGTCTCCAGTTGTTAGAGTTGTTTCCATTTTTATCGTATCATTTATTTCTAATTTTGTTGCTTCATGAGCTGATAAAATGTAAGGTATTATCTCAGATCTTTTGTATTTGCTAAGATTTGCTTTGTGACCTAACATACGATCTATTTTAGAGAATATTGCATGAGCTGCTGATAAGAAAGTGAATTAAGTTGTTAATAGATGAAAATTTACATATATGGGTGAAATATTACATATTATTAATCATAATTTAAGTTCTTGGAATATTAGTTTATGTCTGGATGATCTATCTTGTGGTGAGAGAGGTATGTTAATGTCACCTAGTATTATTGTATTGTGGTCTATTTTATTTTGAATATTGAGAGGGATTGTTTGACATATATAGATGCAGCATTGTTTGGGACACAGATATTTAGAATCATTATATCTTCTGGTTGTACTATTCCTTTAAGTAGTATAAAGAGATCTTGTCTTTTCTGATTAATGTAATTTGAAATTGCTATGCAAATAGCTACTTTTGCTTGTTTTTGAGTACCATTTGCATGGTATATCTTTTCCCATTCTTTCACCTTCAGTCTGTGTATGTCTTTGCCTGTGAGGTGAGTTTTGTGCAAACAGCATATTGTTGGATCATTATTTATTTATTTTTTATACTAGGAATTGAACCTAGGGTTGCTTAACTGCTGAGTCACATTCCCAGCCCTTTTTATTTTTTATTTTGAGATGGGTCTCACTAAGTTGCTGAGGCTGGTCTCTAACTTGCTAGACTCCTGCCTCTGCCTCCTGAGTCACTGAAATTATAGGCATGCACCACCACACCCAGCTTGGGTCTTGTTTTAAATTCAGTCTTCTAACCTATGTCTTTTGACTGAAGAGTTTAGATAATTTACACTTAATATTATAGAGAGATCCTATGTATTTCATTCAATTTTATGTATTTGTAATGTTTAAATCAGACTTGAACTCAATACTATAAACTTTCCTTTTAGAACTACTTTCATACTGTCCTTTAATTGACTATACTCTTTAATCGGCTATTCTTCTAGTATAATTCATCCCTATGCTGCTTTTTATTTTGACTTTTAAATTTCTTCTTCATGAAATACTTCATTGAGTATGTTTTGTAGTGTAGACTTTCTGGTTATGAATTCTTTTAGTTTCTGTTTTTGTGGAATGTTTTAATTGCATCTTCATCTTCAATTATGTAGCTTAATTTTGCTGGGTACAGTAATCTTTTTTTTTTTTTTTTTTGTGGTGCTAGGGATTGAACTCAGGGCCTTGTGCTTGTGAGGCAGGCACTCTACCAACTGAGTCATGACCCCAGCCCAGTAATCTTTGAAGGAATCCATTTTCTGTCAGAGCTTGGTATATATTATTCCAAGCCCTTCTGGCTTTTAGGGCCTGAGTTGAAAATTAGTTGAAATTCATATATGTTTACCTCTAAATGTGACCAGCCATTTTTCTCTTGCAGCTTTTAAAATTCTATCCTTATTCTCTATGTTAAGCATTTTTATTACAATGTTGTAAATGTTAATTGGGGTCCAGCTATAAGGGTTAAGGGGAGAGCTAATAAAGAGGCAAGCACACAGGATAGTGAAGAGCAAGAAGTAGTGACTTCTGTGGGAAAGCCAGTCCAGTTTATTATCTATTCCAGGGTCATTTCAAGTTGTATTAGGTTACATAGTACAGTGAGCTTTGTGCATGTACAGATCAGATGACTTTATTGCTTCTCAGAGTCCATTAGTACCAAAGATTATTATAATAAAATAATGTCTCCAGGCCTCAAGAACAGAGGAGTTGCAGAGCATCTGTAAATCATTCAAACCTGGCACTTATTGTGTCCTGAGGAGTTTTCTCGACTCAAGGACTTTCGCTCTCCTGTACATTGACTGACCTGAAATCTCTACACAATGTGTCTTGGAGTGGATGTATTGTGATTTGTATACTTGAAGTCCTATATGACTCTTGTATTTGAATTTCCACCTCATCCTTAATGTTATTCATTGAAAAGATTGTGCATCCCTTTATCTTGTATTTCAGAGCCTTCATCTACTCCAAGATTTCTTAAATTTGGCTTCTTGATGTTATGCATTATTTCTTGAATATTCTGCTCATGGTCTCTTAAAATATTTTCTTTATGGTCTATTTTATTTTCAATATTATTTACTTTGTCTTCAAGGCCTGAAGATCTATCTTCAAAGTGGTCTACTTTATTGGGAATGCTTTCCATTGAAGTTTTAATTTGGTATCTTGAGTCTTTCATTTCCAGGATTTCCATTTGGCTCTTTCTCAAAAATCTCTGTCTCTTTATTGAAGTGATCTTTCACTTCCTTCATTTTCTCTCTAATTTCACTCCTTATGTCTTCTTTTAGTTTGATCAACATTTTAACTATGAACTTTAAAATTCTTTCTCTGACATTTTCTCCACTGTAGTGTCCATGGAGTGAGTTTTTGGAGCATTGTGATCTGTTTGGGGTGGTTTCTTTCCTTGCTTTTTCTTATTGTTTGTATGACTAACCATCTATTGGGAATTATCATTCCTCCTTTCAAACATGGGAGTATTTTGCAAGCTTCTTTCTCTTAAGAATCCTGAGTTGGACAAATATCCAGATATTGATACTTTAACTCAATGTGTGACCTCTGCTAATCCCAATATTAGCACCAGTTTGAAGGAACTCACTGAACCCTATTTATTACAATCAATTCAGAACCAAGCCTCATACCATTCAACCTTAAGAAAAAAGAAAACTTGTTGATATTGTGTCCGTAATTCCTCAAATCCGATTTAAACTGATAGTAAAGTTCTGGAATAGGTTGAAAAATTAGTTGTTAAAGTTAGTAAAATTTCTATAACATTAAATGATGGGTAAAAGTGGGAAAGAAGGAAGGTTGGGCAGAAAGAGGGAAAATGAGGGGAAAAGAAAGGAAGAAAGAAAGGAAGAAAGGAAAGATATAAAAGATTAATAAAACACCAAGGTTTAAAGGAGAACTGGATGGTGGGTGTTTGAAATAGTAACAGATAATGTAAAAGGACAAATGGGGAGAAAGAGGAGCAAGAATAAACTGGAGGTGGGGAAACAATGATAGAAAGATAGATTCCAATGAATGTTTTAAACTATTAGAAGAAATAAATTCAAATGAGTTGAAGATACAATTTTGGCTATTAGGGCAACACCTATCAATGAAGTTAAAGAGTGATAATATGATCAAACTTGTCAGTAGAATTATTTACATTAAGCCTGGTGAAGGAGAAAAAAATTCTTTTTGAATATTTGCTTGGATTTCATTGGGGTTTGGACATTAAGCAAATGTCCATCATTCTTTGGCTATGGATCCTTCCAGAGTTGCTGGGGCTCAGGAGCCACTTCCCTTGTTGCCATAGGCCTCCCACTAGTTGGTTCTGGTTTGCCTACTCAGGGGCCTGCAGCTGACTTATCAGATGGTGCAGTGCTCATGTTTTGGTCATTTGTACTGTGTGCAGGAATTTAGGATGCTGGCTTTGGATTGCTCTGTGATGGCTGTGGGTCCCCATGTACCTGCTCCCCTCTACAGGATCCTTTTTGTGGTGGTGAAGTGCCCTCTGTAAGCACAAGTCCTCTGGCTGTGGATCTTCCATGAGTGTTCTGTGGTGCAGAAGCATTCCCCCAGCCAACACCACTCTCTGGGGCAGAGCAGTAAAGGGATTTGTGTAGTTCACCTGGGCTCTAACTTCCGCTACCCTAGGCTGTGAATTGTGGATGCTGATTCTGTGTGTTAAGTATGACTGAGGCAAGCAAGGGGACAGTCTCTAGGCTCCCATGGTTCCTTCCCTCAATGTCAGTAGTTGGGGCTGGTGTGGTCCTGATGGATCTGCTTTCCTCTGCTTAGGGCCAAATCTGTCTTGAGGCTGGTCTCTGCCTGGATCCTGTGGCATTTCCAGAGAGTTTTTTCCCTCTGCCCAGGCCACAGTGAGGCTGAGTGGAGTTTAGGCACACTTCCATGACCAGGTCTGCTCCATTCCACTCACCTTGTTTACCAGTGAGGGAGAGGGGCTCTCAGCCATTTTTGACTATGCTAGTATGATCCAATAGAAATTCTTTTTCACCAAATTCTTAAGTGATCCTGCTGCAGGGGACTTCCATCTGGTCTAATTTGCATCTTTCTGGGAGTGGGAAGATGTGGTGTTGATTTAAGGGGGTGACTAGTTGGTTGAGAGCTCCATAAAATGCTGTGGATACCCTTTAGTACCCCGCCCCCAACTTTCTTTTCAGTATTTGGTTTTAAATTGGCTAATCTCCTTCACGGACATTGCTGTTTCCATCATGCTTTACATTTTGTCTGCCTTTCCAAATGTTTTTAAGTGAGTGAGCTTGAGTTTTTCTGTTCCCTTTCTCCCCCTTTTTCTCTCTGTTGCCCTCTGCCATCCTCCACCCTGGTTTGGATTCAGGGTTAGGGAACTCTGTGCTTATTTTCACCTCTGGGAATCAATCTCCAAGTCACTCAGGTGTCAGACTTTGTAGTAGTGAATCTTAGAGCATGTATTTTGCCATCCCCCTCTCAATTCTGCTTTTCCTTCACTGGCTTCTTTTTGTGTTTTGAGGAGATCTAGAATAGCTGCCTATCTCCCTTCCACCGCCTTCTTCCAGATGAAAAATTTCAAGTGTTGATGAGGGTTTGGAGCAATAGGAATTTTTCTGCATTAGAATTGGGAAGGCAAAATGTTGTAGTTACTTTGAAAAATAAGGTGGCAATGTCTTATTTTTTAAAAAAATTATTTGTTCTTTTTAGAATGTATTTTGACATATTATACATACATGGAGGATAACTTATTCTAATTAGGATCCATTCTTCTTGTACATGAAGTGGAATTTCACTGGTCATGTATTTATATATGAACATAGGAAAGTTATGTCTGATACATTGCACTACCTTTCCTATTCCTCTTGCTATTCCCCTTCCCTTTCCCTCATTCCCTTTTGTCTAATCCACTGTACTTCTATTCTTCTCCTCCCCATCCTTGTTGTGTGTTAGCATCCACTTATCAGAGAGGGCATTTGGTTTTTGATTTTTTGAGATTGGCTTATTTCACTTAGCATGATAGTCTCCAGTTCCATCTATTTATTGGCAAATGCTATAATGTCATTTTTCTTTATGGCTGAGTAATACTCCATTGTGTATATATACCATGTTTTCTTTATCCATTTATCCGTTGAAGGGCACCTAGTTTGGTTTTGTAGCTTAGCTATTGTGAATTGAGCTGCTGTAAACATTGATGTGGCTGAATCACTGTAGTATGCTAATTTTAAGTCCTTTGGGTATATGCAAGTAGTGCATATATAACTGGGTCAAATGGTGGTTCCATTCCAAGTTTTCTAAGGAATCTCCATACTTCTTTCCAGAGTGGTTGCACCAATTGGGAATCCCACCAACAATGTGCGAGCAAACCTTTTCCCCCACATCCTCACCAACATTTGTTGTTACTTGTATTTTTGATAATTGCCATTCTGACTGGAGTGAGATGGAATTGTGTGCGATTTTAATTTGCATTTCTCTAATTGCTAGAGATCTTGAATATTTTTTCATATATTTGTTGACCATTTGTATTTCTTCCTGTGTGAAGTTCCTGTTCAATTCCTTTGTCCACTTATTGATTGGGTTATTTGTTTTCTGGTGGTTTTTGAGTTTTTTGTATATATTGGAGATTCATGCTCTATCTGAAGTGCAGATGGCAATGATTTTTTCCCATTCTCTAGGCTCTCTCCTCACATTCTTGATTGTTTCCCTTGCTGTGAAGAAGCTTTTTAGTTTGATACCATTGATCCCTGATTTTACTTTTTTAGCTTTAGCAGTCTTGTTGAGGAAATCAGTTCCGAAGATGACATGAAGGAGAGTTGGGCCCATTTTTCTTCTAGTAGGCACAGGGTCACTACTGTAATTCCTAGGCTCTTGATCCATTCTGAGTTGAATTTTGTGCAGGGTGAGAGATAACAGTTAGATTTTGTTCTACTAGATTTGAATTTCCAGTTTTCCTAGCACCAGTTATTGAAGAGCTATCTTTTCTCCAATGTATGTTTATGGCTTGGCAGTGACTTGTAATGTTAAACATAAATTTGTCATATAGCATAGCAATCTCCACTCTAAGTATTTATCCTAGATAGATGAAATATATATCTACAAAAGAATTATATGTGATGTTCATAACAATTTTAGCAATAATAGTAAGAAATAAAAAAATTCTAATGTCCATTAACTGGTGATTTGATCCACAAAACAAATAAAACTAAGTGAATGTTGTATTCTGAAAGACTAGGCAAAAAAATGTTCCCCAGGAGGAGGAGTGATTAACTGAGTGTAATACTGCTGTTGGATCAAATAAGATGATGAGCAAACTTTGACCATTATGAAAAGCAATAGTAGGGTGGTCAATGATGACCTTGAGAAAAGCTGTTTTGGTGATTGGTGACAGCAAAAAATTCTCATTGGTGATGGGAATGGGTTTATGTTCGAATGGGAGGAGACGATTAAAAGACAAGGAATATGAGAAGTGTTTGTGGAAAAATCCAAAGAGAAATGGCAAATGAAGTGGTTGGTAGAGATAGGGAAGGGGATTTTAGATTGGAATAACTTATGTGCATGTTAGGACATGAGAACAATCCGTTAGATAAAAGCTGGTGATTCAGGAGGAGAGGGAGTTGACTCTGGGAGCACTGTCTTTGTGAGTGGTGTGGGGCTGTTGCAGTGCAGGTATGGTCTCCATTCTATTCAGTTATGTGCATGTAGATTTATGTGTATATGTGGGAACAAAGGCAATTAAGATATTTAAAAAAGAAACAGGAATGTGGGGGGAGAAGACATAAAAAAGGCTGAGCACATAGAGGGACAGTCAAGAATGAGTGAATTTTACTTTTTTCTGATGGAATCATATGACTGCTCGAGAGCTATGTAAGAGGCCAATGTGGATAGTTAGTGCTAGAAGTTTGGCTTAGTTATCAGGGAAAAAAACACTTTAAATCATTTGCTGTTTCTTGAGAAAGTCTGAAAAATCTATGTAGGGTAGTTTTGGGTAGTGGCCATAATGGTCCTTTTGTTAATATTCCCACCCCAGGATGATCTATTTATCTCTAATCCCTCAGTAATGGGGGGGGGGGGGAAGTAGAGTACAGACTACAGAGGCCATGTAGGGTGGGAGTTTATGGAAGTTCTTTTTGGATTGTTTGAGTCTTGAAGGATGAATGGTATATTTGGTAGGTGAAGGAGGAAGGATCTTCCAGACTGAGGAGAGTACACTGCAAAAGCTAGTGAGTAATTTCATGTGGCTGAACAGAAACTATGGTATGGGAAAGTATTAGAACAGTGGGACAGAATTTTATACCAGGTTAATCAAGTCCTGAAATGCCGTTTGAAGGAGCTTTGACTTCAATTGTTCTCAATAGGCAGTTACTGAAGAATTTTTGAGGCATGAGAAGAGCTCTTAATCCTTTTTGTAAGATTATTCTGGAAAGACTAGAAATGGTGGATTTAAGGAAAAAGGATTTGAATGGAGGTAGAAAAACAATTTTGGGAAAATGTCCAACAAGTACAATTCACAATAGCCAACTTAAGGAACCAGCCTAGGGGTCCCTCAAAAGCGAGTGGATAAAGAAAAGGTTGTATATATACACATTGAGGAGTTTTAGTCATAAGGAAGAAAGAAATGCCATTTGCTGGTAAATGAATGGAACTGGTGAACATTATACTAAGTGAAATAAGCCAGACTCAGAAAGTCGAAGGTTTAATGTTTTCTCTCCTTTGCAGTTAGCTAGAGATAGATAAATAATGAAATAATTTTTAAAAAGAGGATCTCATGCCGGGCATCATGGTGCATGCCTGTAATCCCAGCACTTGGGAGGCTGAGACCGGAGGATTGCGAGTTCAAAGCCAGCTTCAGCAACTTAGGGAGGCCCTAAGGAACTCAGTGAGACCCTGTCTCTAAATAAAATACAAAATAGGGCTGGGGATGCGGCTCAGTGGTGGAGGGCCCCTGGGTTCAATCCCCACTGCCAAAAAAAAAAAAAAAAAAAAAAAAAAAAAAGGATCTCATGAAAACAGAAGGGAGAACAGTGGAGTAGAGGAATGGGATCCAGGGAGAGGGGGAGAGGCAGGAAATGGGAGGAACTATATGGGATGGGGTTGATTAAATTATGCTCTGTTTATGTATGAATATGCAGAATGAATTCCACTTTTATGTATAACTATAATACACTGATTAAAAAATAAATTACTAGAAGGAAGACCAATAGAGTAGAGGAAAGAGATCAGGTGGAGGTCAGAAGGTAGGAAAGGGGTTAGTACTGGGCATTGAAATGGAGAAAAGTATGTTATGAATAAGTAAAAGTAAACCACATAATTAGGCAAAACTATAAGGTACCAATTAAAAAAAGAAGGATAATACTGACTTTCCATGTTAATTATCTCTTTATGTCAAGGGCAATATATTTCCATTCTTTCAGACTTAAACTCTGTGAGTAACTTAGATGTCATTTTCCTCTCATCTCACTTATTAATCAGATGGTAAATACCATTGATTAAGTCTAATTTCTGTATCGGCCTATGATAACATTTTGCCCAAGTAGGAAGATTTCCTCAAAGGGGTTGAAGCACAGTCCAATCCGTTTTTTGATCCTGTTCTCTTGCAAGACATGCTCTTTGCTTCTTACTCTTCCATCTTTCTAAATATCTTCTAGGTCTCAGGAGAGTGCTGTTTCTTTGCAGGATCTGTCACATTAGGAAGAAGTATTGCATTCTGGTGATGTGTATGGACTCTGGATCCAAATCAGGTGGATTCCACCTATTAGTTGTGTGTCTTTGGCTCTGTGCCTCAGAATCTTTATCTGTAATACAAGAATGATAAGAATAATATGTTATTTTTAGTTAATAACAAGTAATGATCATAATAATTATAGATTATTAGTTGATTCTAGTATTTCCATACAAATTTCTTAGTAGAAGGCCCGACACATAGTAAATAACATAAATGCTCTTATTATTTTATTTGAGCACAGGAAATTTCTCTTCTGTTTTGGAAACACTCATGTTTTTCACTCAGATGGCATTTCAATACTTGCTGTTTTGGTGAAGATTCTTGTATTGTTAACCTTTTATGGTTGCATATCTTACATATTGTTCTCTTGCCCTGGAGCAGATTTATTTATTTATTTTTGCAATTTTATGCTACAGAGTATAAAATTGAACAAACATTCAAATAATTTATTAAATTGTTAACAAAATGTAGTGAACGCCTGAGATCTAGGGCTCTCTCTGTTGCCAGGAGAAACTGATTACCTGAGTGAGAAACACTTAGCTTTTTGTAGGTTTTTTTTTTTTTTTTTTTTTTTTTTTTTTTTTCATTTCAGGAAAACATTCTCTTATTTTCATCTCCACAGATGTGCTCATTTGGCACCTAATGGCATCAAACCAAAGACATCAGGCTAACAAACCTGTGCTGCTCACGAGCCCCCAATAAGTAGGTCTCTGTGCCATGAGCATAAGAGCACCTGTTTCTGTCTTTCGTCCCTTAGGCCTAAATCTGTCTCAGATGCACTAATGGTACGGGCCACAGGTGGTGGGAAAGTCCTCAAATTGCGTTCAACACTACTGAAGACACGATGTTAGACCTCACTGGCATAGAGAAAACTGGACACGCAGCCTGGCAGCAGACGAGCAGACGCTGCCTTTAGACCAGGAGCTCTTCTCCAGCGTGATGCAAGTAGGGCGTCAGCTGGAGGTCCAGCAGTTTAGTCGTGCAGCTCTCCTTCTCCAACCCCGGAGAGACTAGTGGACGCGACAGGTGCGGATCATGAGCAGCTGCAAGTGAATGAAGACCCGGAGATGCTATCAGGTCGAACCAGAGCTCTCTTGTCTACTCCACCAGCTTCTGGCACAGCAGCATCTCAAAGACGAACTTGAGGCTAAGGACCGTGAGAACGCTGAGAGGCCGCAGCACTACCAGCCGCTTCTCTCGGTCTTGGAAGAAACGCACGTAAACGACGGCGAAGCCCAGCGGCTGAACCAGCTCCCGCAGCGAGAGGAGCATCGCGCGGGCGGAGCTCAGGCCAGAGCCCCGGCGAGCCTGCCCCTCCCGGCACTGTGCTGCCTCTGCCCGCGGGACGGGCCACCCCCGGCCGCGCTACAGCAGAGGAGCCGCGAGCAGCCCCGCGCGTCCCGGGCCCGGGCCTCCAAGCCCCGTAGCCTATACTCGGGCCCCCGCCCGGGACCCAGTACTGACCGCCCGCGGGCGCCCGCCGCGCCCGGACGCATGCCCTGCAGTCTGTGTAGGTTTTTAAATATCCAAAATAGCAATCTTTTTCTCTTTTCAGTGCAGCCACTTTGGGATCAGTTGTGCTAACAAACAATATGCTCCCTGGGGTGTTGGTACTGAGAACTAATAAAGACCTTTTGTTCTTCAAGAACAAAGGTTAAGTGGAAATTTTAAGAGGAAGTCCCAAAGGGATCAGCGCAGGCAGGTGGTCCGCAGGCTGAGGGGAAGAGCAGCAGAAATGGAAGAATGGGTTGAATGCCATCCTTGCATTGACTGGCTTGCAAAAGAGATTTTGAAGTTTCCTCTCAAATCTGACATTTAGATAACCACAAATCTTTCTCATTTGGAGAAAGTAGTTATTTAACTTGAGACTTGTATTTATTTTTCAGTAGATTTTTTTTTTTTTTAAAAAAGAACACTTCTATAGAAGAGTGAGAAAATAATAGAAGGTGTCCACATATCCTATAACCAGTTTCCCCTAATATTAACATCTTATATTAGTATGATATCTTTCTTAACAATTAATGAACCAATATTGGTCATTATTATTAAAGTCCATAGTTCATTCAGACTTTTTAACCTTTTACCCAATACCTTTTTCTATTCCAGGATCCCTTGAATAGCACATTACATTGAGTTGTGTGTTTTCAGGCTCCTCTTCACAGGACCAGATTCTTAGACTTCCCTTATTTTCGATGAACTGGATATTTTTGAGGGGTACTGCTCAAGCATTTTGTACCATGCCCCACTACTGGAATGTGTCTGCTGTTTTTGGGAAGACCATAGAGGTAAAGTGCAGTTTTTGGCATGTCACATCAGGGGTACTGACCAACATGGCTTACGACTGTTGATGTTGGCCTGGGTCTCCTGGCTCAGACCCTGCTTGTCACATTTCTCTGCTGTAAAGCTTCCCTCCTCCCCGCATGGTTTCTATACTCTTGGGAAGGAAGTCCTGTGTCCCCCATGCCTAAGGAGTGGGGAGCTATGTTCCCTGCTTCATATTTATCTACATAAATTATTTGGACTACTTCTACACAGGAATTTGTCTCTTCTCCAAAATTTATTAATTTATTCAAATATTTATTTGCATCACTGTGGATTCCTAGATATTTGATATTTTGCTTTATAATACTATTTTATTTATTATCCAAATTGTTCCAACTGCTTCAGTTGCTTCTCTGCTCCTTTAAGATACCCTATCAGTATTACTGCATTTAAAAGGATTGTTCAAGAAGGCTCATACTTGACAAGTGTTCTAGAGAGGAAAGTTAGGGGTGAATGTTTGAGGTCCTGTTTGCCTTATAAGCACTCTCTTTTTAATTTCTGAGACTGACATATAAGTTCCATGTTACCAGGGACCTTTCCCTGTTTATTTAGTACCATATGCTCAGTGCATAAAACAATGCTTACCATAAGCAGTTATGCAATAAATAATTGTTGAATGAATAAATGAAATTAGAATGGCAGGTCTTAGATGGAAGTGGTAGGAATATTTTCCATGCTTTAACTATAGTGTAATAATATAAATAATAATAATATTTTCTTTTCTTTCTTGCCCTCAAATCTTGCATTTCCATGGTCACACTCTCATTTCCTTAATTATGCAAATAGTAGCTGTAATGCAAGGTCTAATGACACCAACTAGATCATACCTAATTAAGAAGAAATGTCATTTCACTAGAATTACTAGAGGAAAAGGTATGAGATACAATGAGAAAACAAATTTAATTTTAATTTTTAAAATATATGTAAATCTTAAATGCATCCAAATATTATATTATTAAACTATGTACGACATCTAAAAGATTTCAGGTTATGTAGTCAAATATGACAACTACATACAGGTGAGGAACTGGCATCTATTATGAATTTTTAAATTCTTCCTCTGTCAGAGGCATTTGCCCTTGAAGAATTGTAGATACAAGATTAATATATACATATCATAAACAATGAGAACCAATAGGGGTATAGTGAAAAAATGTAGAATAAGAATAATTTTGTTGAGAGATTAAAAGTTTAGATTAAAACTGTGATAGCAATGACAGGTGTATGAGAAATAAACAAGAACTTTTTCATAGGAAAAAACTGGTGATGCTGAGTAACTGAAATAGGGCATTGATCAGGCAAAACTGAGGGCAAGCAGGGTGGCAAAATATACACATTCGTATATAAGTATGGTAAACATTTGCCACCTGGTATAAATTTCCTCTAACCTACATATAAAATTAAACTCCACAAAGTTCTGAATATTTTCATTAATCAAACTTGGCAAAGTTAAAAGCCATGATCATTTCTGTAGCATTTGCAGTAATATTGGAACCAAATTTTGTTCCCAGAGAGACCTGACCTTATTTGATGCACTTCATGCTGAGGCTTTAGAGACTTGGCAAATGCCCTCAATTTGCATTTCCTCTTATAAGTGGGTGCAAGAGAAGAATGTTGCACTGTCCAGAACAGAAGTAGGTGAGAACCTTGCCTGAACCAACTTCATGTCAAGTTGGTCCTATCCAGAAGGACTTGGTTCTTGACTGGCAAATTGGGTAGGAGTTTTTAAAATAAATTTTACAATGTTAAATTTTGTCATTATCATTCAAAGTAAACAACATTACTGCACATCAATTCTGCTTGTAAAGGACTCACAACAGGGCTGAAGTTATTAACTCAGAAAATACATATATCACATAGATATACGTTTAAATTAATTATCAGAAGAGAAACTAGAGAACACTTGGTTGTGTTCTGTTGGTGTTTTAGAAAGGCAAAAAGAAGATAGGCCTTGGGAATAGTCTGATTTTTTCTGAATATTTTTGAAGTATAAAGGAAGCTTATACCCATACTGTGGCCATTATATGAACAAATATAAATGTAATCAAAATTTAAAGGATGGTTGAGCAATTTTATGTTTGATAAACAACAGTTGCATATATACTATAAGCACAAAACTTTATTTTCATAATTAAAAAGCATGAAAATAATAAAAAGACTTTTTATCAGTTAATAGAAAGAATTCCAATTATTTGCAGGATAAACACTTGTTTAGCCTTCTCTATCCCTCTTCTCTAGACCCATCCCTGTTTTTCACACTCTTCCTGATTTTATCTTCAACATCTTAGAATGTCCTTTCCAAATATTGAACATTTTTTGTATCTTGACCAATCAATCTTACAAAGCTTTAACATTCTTAAATCAAGAGATGCTAAAAATCTGAAGAGTTGTAGGACTTACCTAACCAAAATTTAATTATACTGCTTCTAAATTCAGGGTTGTTTTCTGTGAGTCTATGTCTAAACACCCTCAATGCCAATCTCAGGAGAATACATTCAGCATTTGGGGGTCTTATTTTTTTTTTCTTTTGTAGTCAAGATGCAGTATGCCCAAATAACTTCCAGAAAAGCTAGTGTACACATTTTTGTAAGCTAGTGTACACATTTAAATTTTCTGGACATAAATTTAAAAGGAAGAATATAATTATGCTCACCAAATTAGAGATTACCTTACTAACACTCATATAATCCTGAAAAATGAACATTTTAAAAAGAAAGAGATCTTGAGTGTACTATTTTACTTTACATAATTATTATTTTGTTGCTTTGTTTTTTTCTATTGGTGCCTTTATATCACTTCTAAGCTTCAGTTAAAAGTCTTTAATGACTCTTGAACAACTGGGGCTAGATATTGAAGCATTCCCAAAAAGTGAGAAATGGTGTCTGAATATTTTGATTCCCCATCATTAGAAGGCTATGTGGCCAGAGATACAATTTCTGTTGTTGCTTTGCATTTCCTTTTTATGACATTGGTCCTTTGACTAATGTCTGGGGCATGAAATAATTGAACAAATCTTTGTAAGTGAAGTAAACTTTAAAAAAGGCAAAATAAATTACTTGATTTTAGTTTTTGGATTATAAGAGAAAAATGTTCCTGGGGGAACTTTAGCTTGATGAGTCTACCAAATTGGAAGAAACCATATTTGTCAAATTCATGAATGATGCTCATCATTATTCAGGTTTAAATGTAAGTAAGCCTCAGAAAACATCAATAGGCTCTACTTCGTTGTGAGAAACACAATCCGTTTTATGGTGTTTTTGAAAGCTGCTTTTACTTGTTTGTTTCGAAGTGTGTAAATGAAAGGGTTAAGCAAAGGGGCAACTGAGGTAGTGAGTACAGACACCACCTTATTAATGGCCACTCCTTCCTTTGCGGAAGGTTTGATGTAGATGAAGATGCAGCTGCCGTAGGTGATGGAAACCACAATCATATGGGAAGAGCAGGTGGAAAAGGCCTTTTTCCTTTGTTGGGCAGAAGGAAACTTTAGAATGGTCTTGACAATGTATGTGTAGGAGAGAACCACACACACCAAGGTAATAATCAGTGTCAGGATGGCAAAACTCAAGACTATCTTCTCTAAAAACACTGTGTCTGAGCAGGTTATTTGTAGAATGGGAGACGCATCACAGCCAAAATGATCAATCACATTTGAGTCACAAAATTCCAGCTGGAGGCCTATGCCAAGGGGCGGGAGGATGATCAACAGGCCAGCAAACCAACAGCAGAGAACAAGTGTAGTGCAGACTCTGTTGCTCATGATGGTCGTGTAGTGCAGGGGCTTACAAATGGCCACGTAGCGGTCATAGGACATGGCAGCGAGGAGAAAAAATTCTGTTGCTCCGAAGAGAACAATAAAAAATAATTGGGTGGCACAAGCATTGTAAGTAACAGCATTGTCTCCAGTTGCCATAGAGTACAGGAATCTGGGAATACAAACAGTGGTGAATGAGACTTCCAGGAAAGAGAAATTTCGGAGAAAAAAATACATGGGGGTTTTAAGATGAGAATCCAAAAGTGTGAGGGTGATAATGGTGAGGTTCCCGGCCACACTCAACAGGTAAGTGAGAAACAAAAATGTGAAAATTAGGACTTGTAGTTTTGGATCATCTGTCAATCCCAGCAGGATGAATGTTGTTATTGCTGTATGATTTCTCATCACCGCCTGGTGCCAAGTCACAAGAGATGGAACCTAAAGAGAGATGTCAAAAGAAGCTGGCATTGAAGCCTGACTGAAGACATCCCAGCCAGCCAGCCAGCTCCTGAACACTTAATATTTCTTTACTTGATAATCAATTATCATATTTATCATATCCATCTTTTTAAAAAATATTTTTAGTTGTAGATGGACACGATATCTTTAATTTTTTTATGTGGTGCTGAGGATCGAACCCAGTGCCTCGCATGTGCCAGGCAAGTGCTCTACCTGTGAGCCACAACTCCACTCCCCATTGACATCTTAGAAGGAGGTTTCTACAGGAAATATCAGATATAGATCTTATGCTTATAATTAATTCTCTGATTAGAAATCATATTGGTAAAGATGGCAAGTAAAAACCAAACAAAACATAAATCCTATGTATGTGCAGCATGCAGTTTCCCAACAACATTGCCTTGAGGTGACAACTGTATTTGTTCTTATTCCGGAAAAACTAACAATTTTGGAATTCCCTTCTCCAATCTTCATCTTTCTTGGCTTTCCCTTGCCATACTGGATTGTTTTATTTTCAAAATCAGGGAGGATCTGTTAATTAGTATTTTATGCTGATCATTTGATGTTGTTGTAATGAGTTTGAACAGCAGCACATTCATTTTTGTGTTTATTCTGCTCTTTGCACTTCAAATAATCATTAAATAGGGTGAAAAGTTTAAAATGCAAAGGTGTACAGTTGTTTTGTTGTTCTTACATTTTGTGAATGAAAAGTATTTCTTTTTATTAGTTTATTTGAGTATTCATAATATTAGTTAAACATGATATTAGGGTTCATTTTAATATAGTGATATGAGAATGGAATATGATTTGCTCTGATTCAGTCCCCACTACTTCCCCTTTCCCGCTCTTCTACTCTACTGATCTCTCTTATGTTTGCTTATTTTTTATATTAGTGCCTTGTGCATATACATGAGGTGAACTTCGCTGTGGTTTACTCATGTATGTACCTAGGAAAGTTTGGGCAGATTCATTCCACCTTCCCTCTTCCCTCCTCCTAGATCCCTTTCCTCTACTCTACTGATATCTCTTCTGTCATGAAAAGAATTTGTAAGAAAGTTTTAAGACTGCTTAAGCAGAGGGTTTCCTGAACCCTTTGAAGTGGTATAAAGAACAATATTGTGGATCCTGATCATGAACCTAGTTTAGTCCTGCTGTGATACTTTGATCAAGGACAGAGCCCAGGAGGAATGATCTCTGGTATTGCTTTCTTTGCCATCCTGATCACCCCAGTCTTCTTTGTGCCACTCAGCCACCTGAGTCTGTCTCTGACCTCTTTTGTGAATGATTTCTGCTGCTTCCCTCCTCCAGTCACTCCAGTTAGGATCTTCCTAACTCTGCTTATGTTCTCTGGGTTTTTGATAAGGTAACTATTTCAGGCAACATCCAGGAAAGATGGACTCACACAAACTCATCCTTGTAAACAAATATAAAGTACCCTACCTTTCTCTTTGGCATTTATCTCTGTCCATTTCAGCACTTCCCAGAAGTTTCAAGTCTCCTTGCATTCAAATTATGTATTTTCAGGAACCACATTAGATATGGGCTCAGAGAATTCTGCTTCTCTTTGGGTCAAAACTTAACCCTCATTGCAGTTCCATGTTTCAAGCAGCTGTTGTCAGATACACACCTTGTAAAAGAAAATGTGATAAATTCATTCTCACAAGGGTCTGTGTAGTTAATAACTTAATTATTATAAAATATGTTATTATAAAATATGATATTATAAAATATGTCTGTGTTAATAGGGGGAATTTTTAAGTGTTCAATTTTAGTTATAACTCAAGGGTTTATAGAAAAAAATCCTACGAAATTCTATATAAAGAGGAGAAAGGAGGAACTTTGGATGATGTAGAGGAAAATGGTACAGGAGGGGGTGGAGGAAGAGAAGATAGTACACTGAGACAGACGGTATCACCCTATGTATATGAAAGATTACATGAATGGTGTGAATCTACATTGTGTACAACCATAGAAATGAAAAGTTGTACCCCATTTATGTATAAAAAAGAGAATAAAGATCACTGACTTGGAAAATAAAAAGAGGAGAAAACTAATTTCTTAATTGTTTAAACAACAGCCCCATTTGTACCCAATATGTGTGATCCCAGCTGAGAATCAAAGACACTCTGTTTCTCTTATGTCTCACCATTTAAGGAAACAATCAACATTCATTCATTCAAATAAATATTCAATAAGCACCTATTATGTACAGAGCATAATATCAGAGACTTGAGGTTCAGCTCTGAACAAGTTGCTCCCTAAAGAAACTTCGAGGCTACCAGTAGAAGATAATATTTCAT
This sequence comes from Glaucomys volans, assembly GCA_020662805.1. Taxonomy (NCBI): domain Eukaryota; kingdom Metazoa; phylum Chordata; class Mammalia; order Rodentia; family Sciuridae; genus Glaucomys; species Glaucomys volans. The sequence goes on from JAJEJO010047440.1 coordinate 60,232, forward strand.
CTTAGTACATTTCCATTGACATGGTAACACAAGGTAACAGCAAACATGTAATTTTGGATTTGGGACAGTAACTATTTCATGCTTGTTCCTTGGCAGTTGTTCTTAGTTATACTAGTAGCTATTCATATTTTCCTATGTTCATTCAGATCTTCCAGGATCTTCTCTTTCTACAAAATTTAGCAGTCCAAGGCATCATCCAAAGCAGGACACACGGCTCAGGGTTCACAGACATGATTTTAGAACAAGGAAAACTGCATGGGAGAAATAATTCGCTGGAAAGATGGTATCATGCCATCAGGGACCCTGGCAAATACACATTGATAGATCAGGTTTGTTTCTTCACTCTGAATTTCCCTTTTCCCCTCCCTCTCTTCTGTCCCTTCTTCCTCCCACTGTAGAATGCTTTAAATCTTTGTAACATTCCAGCCCTACCTCTCCTGGGACCTGCCTAGATTCTAAAATCATTCTGTCTTTCAGAACTCTTATTCCTCTATATTGTTAGGCAAGACTTATGAATTCAATCATAGTAGCATTGAATGCTTATTAATTTAATGTTTAATGTACCTAACACAATAATGTGTTAGATTTCAGGGACACTGCATTTTAATTTAGGAGGCTACTCCTAACAATGCAGTCAACCTGGGGTGGCAGGTCCCTTGCATACATTACTTTGCTTTGACATTTTTCTACTAATACCCACACCAATAGTCTATGCTATGTTGGGAAAATTTCCCTGGGAACCTGAGAGTCATTTATTTTTGAAATTTGAATCAATTAAAGTTTGAAACAGTTTCATTAAATAAATAATAAATTTTGCCACCTGGTGATATGACCTATTAGTAAGCTACTAGCAACCTTGGTGACTTCTTAGTGATTTAGTTTTATTCCTTATAAACTCTCTAGTGAATTTAAAGTGATTTAGTTTTATTCCTTATAAACTCTCTAGTGAATTTAAAAATATGTTGAAACACACCTCATTTAGTCTTTATTTGGCACCAAGAATTCTCAAGGACTGGACGGTGTAGATTCAAGAGGAGTCTGAATTCTGTATCTGCCAAAGCAGTGGCACAAGGACTTAAGGAGATGAAGGAGAAAAGGGGGCGTTCCTTGTGAGATCATATCTAATATGGACAGTATTTGATTTCTACGACACTGGTGGGTACGACTGGGTAGAGGGGTCTTTTCTGCAGTCTTCTGTATTTCTATAGAGTTAGAACAATCTTCTCATCTGATAATTACTGCCAGGATAAAGGACAAAGTGGCCACCACAGGAAAATCCCAATTCCATTTTCTTTCAGAATAGCAATTTACCAGAAATGATTGTCAACCCCCTTTCTGAAGTATCAATGAGAATGAGCTGAATTCAGGATTTTAAAACTGATTTTCACGCTTTGCCTGATTTAGAGAACATGGAAACTCTGCAACAACACTTACATAGCAATTATGAACTTACGTTTTGGACAGGTCTTCATTAGGAGGCCTCGACAGAACCACAGCTGAGGAGCATTAGCTGGTGGGAGCTTTGTGGGTATTCGGTGCTCACTCATATTTCACCTGTCTCGGTCCCCAACCTCGGCCTCCATATGAGCACCCACACCCACACTCACACACACACACACACACACCCACACTCACACACACACACACACACACACCCACCCACACTCACACACACACACACACCCACACTCACACACACCCCCCCCACACTCACACACACACACACTCACACACACACACTCACACACACATACACACACACACTCACACACACACACTCACACACACACACACTCACACACACACACACACACACACACACAGAGGCTGGTCTGACCATCGACAGTTCCACTCTAGATTTTCATTGCTCCCACTCTAATGACACCAGTGTCTGTCCCTTCTTTCTTTGCCACGGCTAAAATGGCATCTCACACTAGATTTCCCATTGATTCTCTTGGTTCAAAGACAAGAAAGAGCACCCAGGTGTGTAGAGCACCAAGGAAAATTCCAGTCTGTTGGAGTGCTCCTCTGGTCTCGGGCAGGGAGGCAGGCTTCCCCGAAATGTCTGTAACAGCAGCATTTGTTTTATACTTCTGCCAGTGCCCAGGGAACAACGGAGCAAACAGCACAGTCCTTGGTGACTCAGTTTCAGAAGTCATTCATAAATTGGTGGCAGTCTAATCAACAATGTAAAACTCCACGGAGCAATGGGGACAGCGTCCTCAGAGACCTGGAGGGTTAATATGTTTGAATTCTGTTTGGATTCCTGGGTGGAATCTCTGTATTTTCCCTAGGATTAGACCCTGCCTGGCACTTCGTGTGTCTTATGTGTTACATATTTTTGACTAAAATCTCATATCAAAGAAAAATACTGTATCCAATAAAATTTAAGAAGTCCTGTCTTATAGATAAGAAAACCGAGGAGCAGAGAACTGCCCAGTCAGAGTGCTTCCAAGGGTGGTGCAGGTTTTTTTTTTTTTTGGAACCAGGAATTGAACTCAGGGACACTCGCCCACTGAGCCACATCCCCAGCCCTATTTTGTATTTTATTTAGAGACAGGGTCTCACTGAGTTGCTTAGGGCCTCGCTAAGTTGCTGAGGCTGGCTTTGAACTCGCGATCCTCCTAACTCAGCCTCCCAAGTCGCTTAGATTACAGGCGTGCGCCACCGCGCCTGGCTGGTAGTACAGGTTTTGAACAAAAGTTTATCTTACATTCAAAGATGCTGCTTCTGTGTGCACTGCATGAACTCCTTTCCCTAGTACTTGAGAGGCTCACCGGCAGTTCAAACTTGATGTTCTCCTAGTGCTCCTGGCCCGCTGTTCACCATCCCCCTCCTACTCCTGTCTTTTCAGATGAGAGTTTTGCCTCCCAAGCACTGAATAAAAAGTCCTTGGTCCCAGGATTTGCTCTGTATTTTATATTTTACTCTGACTTGTCGCTACCTTGTGGACGTGACTGAGGCCTTTTCTTGTATGATTTCTGGACTGGGCTCTTGCTGTTCCTGTTGATTTTGGGGTCAGGTGATGGAGCAGCTTGCAGAGGTGTGCTCCTGCTGCTCCCACTGCAGCAGGGGTCTTTGCTGTCCCCCTGCTGGTTCCGCCATCTGCAGTCCCCTCAGTACTGCTCTACTGAGTTTTCTCACACATCAGTCCTGTCTGTCTGTCTGTCAACCCTGACAGAGGGGATAGGTTGGGGATAAGGAGATGTCGCTCTACTTAGTAAAGCTGCTTTTTAAAATTTCTTCATTTAGATATACATGACAGTAGAGTGTATTTTGACATATCATCATAATGGAGTATAACTTCCCATTCTTGTGGTCGTACATGATGTGAAGTTGCCCTGGTTGTGAATTCATATATGCACATAGGAAAGTTATCCCTGATTCATTCTACTGTCTTTTGAGTAAGTTTTGAGGGATGTCTGATGGGCTCAGCTAAGACTGGTCATTTCCTTTCTTGCTCTGCCTCTTCTTTTCATCCATAGTTACTGAATGCTAGTTTTATTGAGGGTGTCAGATAAAGTACTACCCAGCCTCCCTTACAACGAATGTATCTGCATGGCTAAGATTGTGGATTGATAATAGAGTCCACATGTTTTAATAGCTATCGTTGCTATAGAACCATAAATTTCCTCATGAATGCTGCTTTAGTTGTATTTCAAAAATTTGCCACAGATTTTTATAATTCTGTTATGTTTTTCAGAAATCTTTATGAGTGATTTTTAACTTAATTCTCTTTGACTAGATATTTAATTCTCTTTGAACACATATCATGTTTTGTATAATTTGAATCCTTTGAAATTTATCAATATTGGTTAGAGAGTCCTAAATACTGTCTATCTTAGTAAATATCACCTGTGAACTTTAGAACATTTTTGCTCTTCCTTGAGTGGAGTGTCCTGTGAATAACTCAGTAAGGCTGTACTGATGGAGGGTATTGCTGAAGTTCTCTAAATACTTAGTGAATTTCTGGGTATTGGTTCAATTAATTATTGACACAGATGCTTCAACGTTTCTAACTATAATAGTGGATTTGTCTTTTTCTCCTTGTAGTTCTGTCAATTTTTGCTTTATATAGTTTGAAGCATTATTGTATGCATAAACAGAGCAATTATGGTTTCTTAAAGAATAGAGCTTTTTATCACTCAAAACTTGTTAACTCTGTTAAAATTCTTTGCTCTAATTTACATTGTCTGGTGTGAATGCGGTCGCTCCAACTTTAAAAAAATTTGGATTTTGCAATGCATTATTATTTATTACAGGCTATCATCCAACTTTTTAGATAGTGCTATTTCACAGGTTTCCTTCTTAAGAAGTGTCCTTCGATTTCTGTGCTTATATTAAATTACTTTCTTTTAAGCAGCCGAGTTGCCATTGCCTGCCCCCTATTTTTCCTTCCTCCCTCCTCACAGTTCCTCTCTGTCTCTCTGTGGTGACAACACTTAAACTCTCCTCTCTTAACAGATTTAAAATGTATGATCTGAATTGTTAACTATATTGCTGTCCTTTAGATCACTAGAACTTACTTGTCTTGCTTAGAAAACTTTAAACCCCTTGACCAGACATCTTCCTGCTTCTCCAACCCACAGCCACTATTCTGTTCTCTGCGTCTGTTCTATTCTGCTTCTTATGTATTTTGCATCCCTCAGACAAGAGATTAAACAATGATCTTTTTCAGTGTCTGACTTACTCCATTTAACATAGTGTCCTCTAGGTTCATTCATATTGTCAAAAATGGCAGGATTCCCTTCCTTTTGAGGGGGGTATTTTTTCCTTTTCCCGCATTTTTCATTGGTGGTAGTTGTACACAATGATGGGATTTGTTGTTATATATTCATAATGCACATGATAGAACAATAAGATTTGGCCAATATCACTCCCCAGCACTTTCCTGATCCCACCCCAATTCTCCCCCTTCCTTTCCTCTACACATTTCCTTTTAAATTTCATGAGACACCCCCTCCCACCTTTCTTTTCCTTTTTTCTCTTTAGCTTCCACATATGAGAGAAAACATGTGATCCTTGACCTCAGTTTGGTTTATTTCACTTAACATAATGGTCTCAAGTTCTCTCCATTTTCCTGCAAGAGACATAATTTCATTTTTCTTTATATCTGAATAAAACTATATTTGGTTCTGTGTGTGTGAGTGTGTGTGTGTGTGTGTGTGTGTGTGTGTGTTATACACATTAATATCCCATTTTCTTTATCCATTCATCCATTGATGAACACCAAGACTGGTTCCATAGTTTGGCTATTGTGCATTGTGCTGCTATAAACATGGGTATACAATGATCACTATAGTGTGATGACTTTAATTCTTCAGGATAAATACCAAGGATTGGTATAACTGGGTCATATAGTGATGCCTAGTCATTTGAGGAAACTCCACACTGATTTTCATAGTGGTCGTACTAATTTACAGTCACACCAACAGTGTAAAAGTGTTCCTTTTTCTCCTCCTCCTCTCCAGAAGTAATTATTATTTGCATACTTTGATGCTTGATGTGAGAAGAAATCGCAGTGTAGTTTTGATCTGCATTTTCCTAATTTCTAAAGATGTTGAACATTTTTCATATATTTGTAAGCCATTTGTATTTCCTCTTTGAGAGTGTTTGTTTGATTCATTTGCTCATTTAGCAATTGAGTTTTTTGATTTTTTGGGGTTAAGCTTTTTGAGTTCTTTATGTAGCCTTGATATTAATCCCGTCAGAAGAGTAGTTAGAAAAGATTTTCTCCCTTTCTGTAGGTTCTCTCTTCACATTCCTAATTGTTTCTTTGCTGTGCAGAAGCTTTTTGATTTGATGCCATCTTAGGGGGGAATATTATTTTGTTCTATCTATCTATTATCTACCATTTACCTGTCATGGTTCTATCAATCATCTATCCCCTTTCTATATCACGTACAGTATGCAGACATGGCAGCAGGAGTGCAGCTGTCAGTATGGACATCTTGCACAAAAGCAGGGCTCTTCTACTTGCCCCAGACTGGTGTAATGCAGCTCCCTTGGCAGCTTGGGCAGGGAGCCTATGGTATGTGTCATGCCGCTGCCAGTCTCAGGGTCCTGTGAGTGGGGTGGGGTCCCTCTAATGTGCCTCAGTAATGCAGCACGGTTTGTGCAGCCTGTACCTGTCAGTCTCCATGGGAGGCCCAGCGCTGGGGCCATAGCATCAGCTCAGTGGAGTGACTCATTTGGAGTAGTGGGGAAGAACAGTTGGATTGGGTCTCAAAACAGAGAGCCTGGATTGGAGTGAGTACTATGTGAACTGGGTTCTGCCTCTGGAGTAGTGCAGTGGGGCACACACCCTGAGGATGTCAGACTGTCAGTGTTTGAAGATGACATGATCATACATATATAGACAGCCTCCAAACTCCACCAACCACTGGTAGAACTAACAAATTCATTAAAGTTGCAACCAAATGAATGCACAAAATAAGTAGCATTTGAATACGCCAATAGTAAATTCTTTGAAATAGAAATCAAGAAAAAAATCTCATTTATAATAGTTACAAAAATAAGATGCCTAGGAATAAATTTAACTGAAGAGGTGAAAGGTCTCTATATAACAACACTGTAAAATTTTGATGACAGAAATTGAAGAGGAGTACCTTACAAAAATTTGTAAGGTACTACAATTAAATTGTAAGGTACTACAATTTAATTGTAGTACCTTACAAAAATGGTACTACATCCCACGTTCATGGGATGAATCAATATTGTTAAAATGTCTGCAATATCCAAAACCATCTACCGGTTTATTGAAATCTCTATCAAAATGCCAATAGCATTCTTCACAAAGCCAGAAAGCACAATGCTGAAATTTGTATGGAACCACAGAGAACCCTAAATAGACAAATAAATGAACCCCAAATAGCCAATCAAAAAAGAATGAAGCAGGAGTCATCCCACAACCTCACTTGAAAACACAGTAGAGAGCTATAGTAATGAAAACAGCATAATGTTCACACACCAACAGGTACATAGACCAAAGGAACAAAACAGCCTAGAAATAAGGGTAGACATCTAAGCCAAGTGGCTTTTGACAACGATACTAAGAACACACATTGGAGAAAAGACAGTTTTTCTATAAATGGTGTTGGAGAAATTGGGTATCAGTATGCAGAAGAATGAAACTAGACTCCTTGCTCTCACCAGTTACAGAAATCAACTTAAAACGCATACAAGGCTTACATGTTAGATCTGAAACTTTGAAAATAAAATAAGAAAATAGGGATAATGCTCGAAGATGTTGGAAAGGGGAAGGAGTTCTTGAACAAGACCTGTGTGTTAGTTTGCTTGTTGTTGTTGTGGCCAAAGTATCTGACAGGAACAATTTAGGGTAGGTTTCAGCCCATGATTGGTAGACTCCATTGCTCTTGGATAAAGGTGAGGCAGAATATCCTCATGGAAGAGCAAAGTGGAAGAAAGCTTCTCATCTCATGGCAGTAAGGAATAGGGGGAGAGGTGTGGCAGGGACAACCACAGTCCAAGCTCATGCTCCTGTGACCTACTTTCTGCAGCCAACCCACCTGCTTATAGTTACCACCCAATGGAGTAATTCACTGATGTTGTCAGAGCCTTCATAATTCCCTAAAATTGGCCATTTTACAGCGTCTCCAGGAGAGAGCAACCGTCTACGGCAGCCTGAGTCCCCAGCATGGAGCTCAGGCCTGCCTGGGCTATCAAACCCAGTGTCTCCATCACTGAGCACAGTTCTGCACCCCCTCCACAACTTGGTCTAGTGCCCAGGCCCACACCCTGGCCTGGTGTCTAGTGCCTGTGCTGCAACTGATCATCTATCAATACCAGGCCACCTCTGCCCGGAAGCATTGATCATTCCCAACCTCAAAATAGTGGGACAGCATCCTTCTTAGGTCATTACTTGATTAAGCACCTCTCAAACATCAGGCCATTGAAAAATAAAAGGTTTGAACTGTACAGAACATTTTTAAATTAATTGTAATACTACGATTATTCCTAATATACCCACTATATTTCTACCTTTTTTTCTTATTAATATGCTTATCACTCTATCTTACTCTTATATATCTGTTTCCTTGGAGAATCTCTTTTTTCTCACTCTAACAACCTATTTCTTTTAATTCCACTTCCCACTATTCATACGACATAGTATATCAATAGACTCACTTCTTATCGCATTAGTGTTTTGTGCTATACCCCTCCTCATTCTCCCTGTCCAACAGTAGAAATTGCAGTCTTTATCGCAAACTTACTGGTTATGCTGTAGATAATAATTTGAACTCATCTGTTTATTAAGACAACACTGTTAATATCTTAATAGGGACTATTTAAATTAAGGACACATATTGTTTATATGGTGTGCTGCTAATATTGATCTCTCAATTCAAGGGGAGGTATTGGAAATAGGCAGGAACCCTATAAGTCTTTAAGGGGAAGTGGCAATACCTAGGATTCACACTACTAGAGGGGAAGATACACTAGCAACATGAGAAAACATGGGAAGAAAATGTCTCAAACAAACCCAGATACTATACCAAAAGAACCCAATGACAGCATGGCAGAAGCATTGTCAGAAAGGGAGTTGTACATAATTAAAAGGATCTGAGAAGTGAATGAGGAATCAAGAGAGCAAATACAGGCAATGCTGAAAGAGCAACTGCAGGAAGCAAAAGATCATTTCAATAAAGAGATAGAGATTCTGAAAAAAAAAAAAAAAAAAACCAAACAGAAATCCTTGAAATGAAGGTTACAATAAATCAAATTAAAAACCCAATAGAAAGCTTAAACAACAGGCTAAATCACTTGGAAGACAGAACCTTAGACAATGAAGACAAAATATTTAATCTTGAAAACAAACTCTATCAGACAGAGAAGATGGTAAGGAATCATGAACAGAACCTCCAAGAGTTATGGGACATCATGAAAAGACCAAATTTAAGAGTTACTGGGATTGAGGAAGGCACAGAGATACAAACCAAAGGAATGAATAATATATTCAATGAAATATCAGAAAATTTCCCAAATCTGATGAATGAAATGGAAAATCAAATTCAAGAGGCTTATAGGACACCAATTGCACAAAATCACAACATATCCACACCCAGGCACATTATAATGAAAATACCTAACATACAAAACGAAGATAGAATTTTAAAGGTTGCAAGAGAAAAACATCAGATAACATATAGGGGGAAACCAATACAAATATCAGCAGATTTCTCAGCCCAGACCCTAAAAGCAAGAAGGGCCTGGAACAACATATTCCAAGCACTGAAAGAAAATGGATGCCAAACAAGAATCGTATACCCAGCAAAACTTACCTTCAGATTTGAAGATGAAATAAAATCATTCCATGATAAGCAGAAGCTAAAAGAATTCACAAATAGAAAGCCTGCCCTACAGAAAATCCTCAGCAAAATATTCCAAGAGGAAGATAGGAGAAACAATAATGTAAGTCAGCAAAGGGAGGAATTACCCTAAAGGAACAGCCAATTAAAGGAAAAACCAAGTAAGATTAAAATCCCAAAATAAGTCAAAACAACCAGGAATTACAAGTCATATCTCAATAATAACCCTAAATGTAAATGGCCTAAACTCATCAATCAAAAGACATAGACTGGCAGATTGGATTAAAAAGAAAGACCCAACAATATGCTGCCTTCAAGGGACTCATCTCATGGAAAAGGACATCCACAGACTAAAGGTGAAAGGATGGGAAAAAACATACCATGCGCATGGACTTAGTAAAAAAGCAGGCATTTCTATCCTCATTTCAGATAAAGTAGACTTCAGGCCAAAGTTAGTCAGAAGAGATAAAGAAGGACATTTCATACTATTTAAGGGAAGCATTAATCAGCAAGACATAACAATCATAACTATTTATGCACCAAACAATGGTGGATCCATGAAAGTCAATCAGATCCTTCTCAATTCCAGGAACCAAATAGACCAAAACACAATAATACTGGGGGGACTTTAACACTCCTCTCTCACCATTGGACAGATCTTCCAAGCAAAAATGGAACAAAGAAACTATAGAACTCAAAAACACAATCGCTAATTTAGACTTAACAGACATATATAGAATATTCCATCCATCAAAAAGTGAATACACTTTCTTCTCAGCAGCTCATGGATCCTTCTCTAAAATAGACCATATATTATGCCACAAAGCTATTCTTAGCAAATACAAAAACATAGAGATTCAACCTTGTATTCTATCAGATCATAATGGAATGAAATTAGAAATCAATGATAAAGTTAAAAACAGAAACTACTCCAAGACCTGGAGATTAAATAATATGCTATTGAATGTGCATGGATAACAGAAGTCATTAGGGGGGAAATAAAAAAATTCTTAGAGGTCAACAAGAACAAAAGATACAACATATCAAAATTTCTGGGATCCTATGAAAGCAATGCTAAGAGGAAAATTCATTGCATGGAGTGCATTTAATAAAAGAACGAAAAGTCGGCAAATCAATGACCTCACATACAGCTCAAAGCCCTAGAAAAAGAGGAACAGACCATCACCAAAAGTAGTAGAAGACAGGAAATAATTAAATTCAGAGCTGAAATCAATGAAATTGAAACAAAAGAAATAATTCAAAAAATTGACAAAATAAAAAGTTGGTTCTTTGAAAAAATAAACAAAATTGATAAACACTTAGCCACACTAACAAAGAGAAGGAGAGAGAAAATCCAAATTACTAAAATTTGTGATGGAAATGGAAATATTACAACAGACACTATTGAAATACAAAACATAATTAGAAACTATTTTGAAAATTTATACTCCAACAAAATAGAAAACCTGGAAGACATCAACAGGTTCCTAGAGGCATATGAGCCACCCAAACTGAATCTGGAGGACATACACAACTTAAATAGATCAATTTCAAGCAATGAAATAGAGGAAGTCATCAAAAGCCTACCAATAAAGAAAAGTCCAGGACCAGATGGATTCACAACCAAGTTCTACAAGACCTTCAAAGAAGAGCTCATTCCAATACTCCTCAAAGTATTTCATGAAATAGAGGAGGAGGGAACCCTTCCAAACTCATTCTATGAAGCTAATATCACCCTGATACCAAAACCAGAGAAGGACACATCGAGGAAAGAAAATTTCAGACCAATATCTCTAATGAACATAGATGCAAGAATTCTTAACAAAATTTTAGCAAATCACATACAAAAGTGCATTAAAAAGATAGTGCACCATGATCAAGTGGGTTTCATCCCAGGGATGCAAGGTTGGTTCAACATCCAGAAATCAATAAATGTAATTCACCACATCAACAGACTTAAAGTCAAGAACCACATGATTATTTCAACAGATGCAGAGAAAGCATTTGATAAAATACAGCACCCCTTCATGCTCAAAACACTAGAAAAAATAGGAATAGTAGGAAAGTTCCTTAACATTGTAAAGGTTATCTATGCTAAGCTCACAGCTAACATCATTCTAAATGGAGAAAAATTGAAAGCATTCCCCCTGAGAACTGGAACAAGGCAGGGATGCCCTCTTTCACCACTACTATTCAACCTCATCCTTGAAACTCTAGCCAGAGAAATTAGACAGACCAAAGAAATTAGAGGAATATGAATAGGAAAAGAAGAGCTCAAACTATCCTTATTTGCTGATGACATGATTCTCTATGTAGAAGACCCTAAGAATTCCACCAGAAAACTTCTGGAACTCATAAATGAATTCAGTAAAGTAGGAGGATATAAAATTAATGTTCATAAATCAAATGCATTTTTATTTGTAAGTGATGCATCCTCTAAGAGAGAAATTAGGAAAACTGTACCATTCACAATAGCCTCAAGAAAAAAAATAAAATACTTGGGAATCAATCTAAGAAAAGAAGTGAAAGACCTCTACAATGAGAACTACAGAACACTAAAGGAAGAAATTAAAGAAAATCTGAAAAGATGGAAATATCTCCCATGTTCTTGGATAGGCAGAATTAATATTGTCAAAATGGCCATACTACCAAAAGTGCTATAAAAATTCAATACAATTCCAATTAAAATTCCAATGACAGACCTCATAGAAATAGAGCAAGCAATCATGAAATTCATTTGGAGGAATAAGAGACCCAGAATACGTAAAGCAAGAAGAGTGAAGCAGGGGGTATCACAATACCAGACATTCAACTATATTAAAGAGCGATAGTAACAAAACCAGTATGGTATTGGCACCAAAATAGACACGTAGATCAATGGTACAGAAAAGAGGACACACAGACAAACTCACATAGATACAGGTATCTCATACTAGACAATGGAGCCAGAAACATGCAATGGAGAAAAGATAGCCTCTTCAACAAATGGTGCTGGGGAAACTGGAAATCCATATGCAGCAAAATGAAACTAAACCCCTACCTCTCACCCTGCACAACACTCAATTCAAAATGGATCAAGGACCTAGGAATTAGACAAGAGACCCTGCACCTAATAGAAGAGAAAATAGGTCCAAATCTCCATCATGTTGGCCTAGGACCGGATTTCCTTAACATCACTCCCAAAGTGCAAGAAATAAAAGCTGGAATCAATGATTGGGATAGAGTCAAACTAAAAAGCTTTTTCTCAGCAAAGGAAACAATTAGCAATGTGAAGAGAGAGCCTTCAGAGTGGGAGAAAATCTTTGCCACACACACTTCAGATAGAGCACTAATCTCCAGAATCTACAAAGTACTCAAAAATCTTTACATCAAGAATACTAATAACCCAATCAATAAATGGGCCAAGGAAATGAACAGACACTTTACAGAAGAAGATCTACAAGCAATCAACAGATTTATGAAAAATGTTCAACATCCCTAGTTGTAAGAGAAATGCAAATCTAAAACCACCTTAAGATTTCATCTTACCCCAATTAGAACATCTTTTATTAAGAATACAGGCAACAACAGGTGTTGGTGAGCATGTGGGGAAAAGGGTACACTCATACATTGCTGGTGGGAGTGCAAGTTGGTGCAGCCACTCTGGAAAGCAGTGTGGAGATTCCTTAGAAAACTTGGAATGGATCCACCATTTAACCCCGCTATCCACTCCTTGGCTATACCCAAAGAACTTAAAATCAGATTACTACAGTGATGCAGCCACATCAATGTTCATAGCTGCTCAATTCACAATAGCTAGATTGTGGAACCAACCTAGATGCCTTTCAATAGATAAATGGCTAAAGAAACTGTGGTATATATACACAATGGAATATTACTCAGCCATAAAGAAGAATAAAATTATGGCATTTGTAGGTAAATGGATGATGTTGGAGACTGTCATGCTAAGTGAGATTAGCCAATCCCAAAAAACCAAAGGCTGAATGATCTCTCTGATAAGTGAATGATGATGCATAATGTGGTGTGGAAGAGAGTCAAGAATGGAGGAAGGATAGATAGCATAGAGGGAAGGGAGTGGTGGGGTCAGGGTGGGGGGCTAAGAATAATAACAGAATGAGTGACAGACATTATTGCCCTGTGTACATGTATGAATGCACAGATGGTGTGACTCTACTTTGTGTACAACCAGAGAAACAATAGCTGTACTCCATTTGTGTTCAGTGAATCAAAATTAAATGCATAAAAAAATATAATGACCTTTGAGAGATACTCATATATTGCAGGGTTTTGCAAATTCTGAAGCTTAGCCAATCATAATATGAAATCACCACTATTGTATCAGCAAAAACAGGAAGTAGAGAATGATGTGCTTTGGGTGCCAATTTCTGAAAACCTATGAATCTTATTGCTTCCCTAGTGCGTACTCGATTACTGATGGAAGAATTGATACATATTTGCCAAATTTACCTTCTACTCCTTTTAATATTCTTTGTTAGAAAGATATCATCAACAGAGAAAAAAATCTTAACTCTTCAACTGTGCTCATGAACATTTCTGCAAACAGAATATAATTTTGTCATTATTATAATCAGATAAATGTGTTTTGTTTGGTTTAGAAAGATTCGAGAATTTTTGACCTAATTATAGAATTTACATTTCAAATATGAAACATATGAATATATATTCAGATATGACATAACATCCTTAACTGTGTAAAAAGGAACAATCTGACATATGTTCACAGAGGAGAAATATCAGGTGTGATTTAAGTAAATGGCACAGCTACAACTTGATTTTATTGCCAAAGAAGGAAGAAGAGAACTCGTCTTTTGCATAGTCTCTCCGGGACCCTTGTATTTCTCAAATGTAGTTTCCTCCAGAGATGTATTTTTCCTGCCAAGGCTGGCCTTCTGAGTAGGTGGAAAGGATTAGTTTCAGAGCTTAATGTGTTTTTCTGGGATCCTGGGTTAGTCTTTGTGCCAATAAAACAAACTCTCCTTATTATAAGGCTAGTGATTAAAATCCTCCCATCCTTTTGTATGGTCAGGGATCTTGTTTTATAAAAACATCCCTTCAGCAATGACTCTTTAATGTCTTCTCTGACTTTTTAAACTTAGAATAACTGAGGAAGCTTAGTGATCCAATCATGTTTCTATGAAAGACTATGGCTTTAGGAATGCTTATCGCTGCTCTGTAGGTCACATTGAAAAACTAAGAAGCATCCAAATATTTGACAACAGGAAATTGGTTAGATAAATCAGGCTACTTCCATATAATGGCATGCTGTAGGGCCATTCAATAATATTAAGAAGGATTTTTATATAACAAGGTCACTGTGTGAAGTAGAAAAAGTTAGTTATAAGACATTATTAAGCATGATTTCATATATCATTGCATGCCGGCAAAAAATGATACAGACTAACAGTCAACAGTGGTTGTTATGGTTTGGTTATGAAGTGTCCCCTCAAAGCTGTTGTGTCAGTGCGGAGTCGAAATGATTAGATTGTGAAAGCTGTAATGTCATCAGCCCATCCTAGTTTGAATGGACTAACTGGGTGATAACTGTAGGCAGGTGGGGTGTGACTGGAGGAAGGTGGGTCACTTGGGGTTTGCCCCGGAAATGTTCAACTTCCCTGCAGCCCCCCTTTCTGTCTCTCTCTGCTTCACGGCCACTATGAGCTAAGAAGCGCTGCTCTACCATGCCCTTCTGCCATGATGTTCTGCCTCACCTTGGGGCCAGAGCAATGGAATCAACTGACCATAGACTGAATCTTTGAAACCATGATCTGAAATAAACTCTTCTTCAAGTTTTTCTTGTTGAATATTTTGGACACTGTGGTGAAAAGATGATTAACACAGTGTTTATTCAAGTAACAGAGCTGTGAATAATTTTAATGATCCTTTTACACACACATATGTACAAGTGTGTGTATATATATGTATCTAGATATTCTAATTTTTCTACAAATAAAATGATAGAAATCACACAAAAAAATGATTCCCTAAAATCATTACCTCTCAACCTTGTTGCATTCAGGATCATGCTTTCAACATATGAGCTTTTTTTTAAAATTAAAATTAAAAATTTTAAAATTTATTTTGATTCATTGTACACAAATGGGGTACAGCTGTTGTTTCTCTGGTTGTACACAAGTAGAGTCACACCATTTGTGTAATCATACATGTACATAGGGTACATGTCTCATTCTGTTATTATTCTTAACCCTCCCTGATCCCACTCCCCTTTTTCTCCCTATGCAATCCATCCTTCCTCCATTCTTGCCTCCCTCCCACCCTGCATTATGTATCATCATTCACTTATCAGAGAGATCATTCGGCCTTTGGTTTTTTGGGATTGGCTAATCTCACTCAGCATGACCATCTCCAACTCCATCCATTTACCTGCAAATGCCATAATTTTATTCTTCTTTATGGCTGAATAATATTCCATTGTATATATATACCACAGTTTCTTTATCCATTCATCTATTGAAGGGCATCTAGGTTGGTTCCACAATCTAGCTATTGTGAATTGAGCAGCTGTGAACATTGATGTGGCTGCATCACTGTAGTAATCTGATTTTAAGTCCTTTGGGTATAGGCCAAGGAGTGGGATAGCTGGGTCAAATGGTGGATCCATTCCAAGTTTTCTAAGGAATCTCCACACTGCTTTCCAGAGTGGCTGCACCAATTTGCAATCCCATCAGCAATGTATGAGTGTACCCTTTTCCCTACATCCTCACTAACACCTGTTGTTGCCTATATTCTTAATAAAAGATGTTCTAATTGGGGTAAGATGAAATCTTAAGGTGGTTTTGATTTGCATTTCTCTTATAACTAGGGATGTTGAACATTTTTCACAAATCTGTTGATTGCTTGAAGGTCTTCTTCTATAAAGTCTGTTCATTTTCTTGGCCCATTTATTGATTGGGTTATTAGTATTCTTGGTGTAAAGATTTTTTTTTTTTTTATTTTAATAATTTTTATTTATTTTCAAATAAAGACGTGTAGTCTTAAGTATATTCAATTTAAATGATTTTTCTTACTGCCAATTATCTTCAAGTATCAAGTATGGTCCTATGATTGTATAATTCACTGTCTGAATATATAGAAACTGAATAATACCTAGAAATATATTTTTATCACAAATAGTTCAGGAAAAGGTTACATAAATTCAGTTACACACATCCAAGTAAAATAAAATTGATATATTCAATGTAAGGGCAAAAAATTTAGAAGATTAAGAAAGAAATTTAAACCATCAATGTTAAGGAAGTATAGAATTTGGAATAGAAAACCAACTATTCTTAAAATTTTGTATTCATTTTATGTACCAACTGTTCTAATGTGCTCTCAAATATCTTATGTTTCCTTGAAATTTCATATTTAATTTTCTGCTTGGTTCCCTATTCTTCCATAATGCCTCATTTTCTATAGGATTTCCATAAAATCTGTATCTGACTTCAAATCTAATTTCTCTTACATTACATTACATTGATGACCACTAACCAACCACATTATTAAGGCCATAAACCTGGAGCACACTGTGGGTTCTCCATTTTGTTGCTATTTCCACAATTTTATTTATCAATATTTCTTTAGTTCATCCATCTTGTACTATTCAGTGATTGCTGAGGAAGAAACTTCGGGAGATATGGGAAAAAATTGAACTTAGCATTTTAAGACAAATTCCACTAAAATCTATGTGATCTCAAAACTTTTTAACTGCTGTGAATATCAATTTCTAACCTATAAGGTAGGAAGACTGAAAGTGGTTATTGTGAACTATCTCTAAGATTTTATGTACATCATTAAAATATAGCATAATCCTCAAAAAAGAAAAATACTAAGACCAGTTGTGAACACTACTATTTGTAGTAGGTAATATTGTATACAGTTTTTCTCTCATAATAGAAATACAAACTTGTTTTTTTTTTTTTTGTTTGTTTTTTTTTTCTTTTTTATTGAATACAAATGGAGAAGAATAAAATTATGGTATTTGTAGGTAAATGGATGATGTTGGAAACTCTTATGCTAAGTGAGATCAGCCAATCCCAAAAATCCAAAAGCCGAATGGTCTCTCTGATATATGAATGATGATGCATAATGTGGGGGGGAAAGATGGCAAGAATGGAGGAAAGATAGCTAGCATAGAGGGAAGGGAGGGGTGGGGGTGGGTGGGGGGTAAAATTAATAACAGAATGTGTGACATATACCATTGCCCTGTGTACATGCATGAACGCACAGATGGTGTGACTCTACTTTGTGTACAACCAGTGAAACAATAGGTGTAAAGATTTTTGAGCACTTTGTAGATTCTGTAGATTAGTGCTCTATCTGAAGTGTGTGTGGCAAAGATTTTCTTCCACTCTGAAGGCTCTCTCTTCACATTGCTGATTGTTTCCTTTGCTGAGAAAAAGCTTTTTAGTTTGACTCTATCCCAATCATTGATTCTTGCTTTTATTTCTTGCGCTTTAGGAGTCATGTTTAGGAAGTCTGGTCCTAAGCCCACCTTATGAAGATTTGGACCTACTTTTTCTTCTCTTAGGTGCAGGGTCTCTGGTCTAATTCCTAGGTCCTTGATCCATTTTGAGTTGAGTTTTGTATAGGGTGAGAGATAGGGTTTAGCTTCATTTTGCTGCACATGGATTTCTAGTTTCCCCAGCACCATTTGTTGAAGAGGCTATCTTTTCTCCATTGTATGTTTTTGGCACCTTTGTCTAGTATGAGATAACTGTATCTATGTGGGTTTGTCTCTGTGTCCTCTATTGTGTACCATTGATCTACCTGTCTATTTTGGTGCCAATTCCATGCTGTTTTTGTTACTATTGCTCTATAGTAGAGTTGAAGGTCTGGTATTGTGATACCCCTGCTTTGCTCTTCCTGCTAAGGATTGCTTTAGCTATTCTGGGTCTCTTATTCCTCCAAATAAATTTCACAATTGTTTTCTCTATTTCTATGAGGAACATCATTGGAATTTTAATCTAAATAGCATTGAATCTGTATAGAGCCTTTGATAGTATGACCATTTTGACAATATTAATTCTGCCTAACTTGGGAGATCTTTCCCTCTTCTAAGGTTTTCATTAATTTCTTTCTTTGGTGTTCTATGGTTTTCATTGCAGAGAACTTTCACTTCTTTTTTTAGATTGATTCCCAAGTATTTTTTGTTTTTTGAGGCTATTGTAAATGGAGTATATTTCCTAATTTCTCTTTCAGAGGATTCATCACTTATGAATAGAAATGCATTAGATTTTTGTGTATTGATTTTATATCCTGCTAGTTTCATTTATTAGTTCTAGAAGTTTTCTGGTGGAGTTTTTTTTGGATCCTCTAAATATAGAATCATGTCATTGGCAAATAGTGATAGTTTGAGTTCTTCTTTTCCTATTTGTATTGCTTTAATTTCTTTGGTCTGTCTGATTGCTCTGGCTAGTGTTTCAAGGATGATGTTGAATAGAAGTGGTGAAAGATGGCATCCTTGCCTTATTCAAGTTTTCAGAGGGAATGATTTCAGTTTTTCTCCATTTAGAATGATGTTGGCAGTGGGCTTAGCATAGATGGCCTTTGCAATGTTGAGGTATGTTCCTATCATCCCTATTTTTTCTGGCATTTGAACATGAAGCAGTGTTGTGTTTTATCAAATGCTTTCTCTGCAGCTTTGAAATGATCATCTGATTCTTAACTTTAAGTCTATTGATGTGATGAATTACATTTATTGATTTCCAGATGTTGAACCAACCTTGCTTCCCAAGGATAAACCCCACTTGGTCATGGTAACTATCTTTTAAATATGTTTTTATATGCAATTTGCCAAAATTTTGTTAATGATTTTTGCATCCATGTTCATCAGGGATATTGGTCTGAAGTTTTCTTTCCTCAATGTGTCTTTGTCTGGTTTTGGTATCAGAGTGATACTACCTTCATAGAATGATTTGGAAGGGTTCCCTCCTTTTCTGTTTCATGGAATACTTTGAGGAGTATTGATATTAGTTATTCTTTGAATGTCTTGTAGAACTTGAGTGGGAATCCATCTGGTCCTGGGTTTTTCTTGGTTGATAGGCTTTTTATGGCTTCTTCTATTTCATTGCTTGAAATTGATCTGTTTAAGTTGTGTATGTCAGCTGGGTGTGGTGGCACACGCCTGTAATCCCAGTACTTGGGAGACTGAGGCAGGAGGATTGCGAGTTCAAAGCCAGCCTCAGCAACTTAGTGAGGCCCTAAGCAACTCAGTGAGACCCCGTCTCTAAATAAAATACAAAAAAGGGCTGGGGATGTGGCTCAGTGGTGGAGTGCCCCTGGGTTCAATCCCTGGTACCCCCCCCCAAAAAAAAAAAAATTGTGTATGTCTTCCTGATTCAGTTTGGAGGATCATATGTCTCTAAAAATTTGTCGATGTCTTTGATATTTTCTATTTTGTTGGAGTATAGATTTTCAAAGTAGCTTCTAATTATGTCATGCATTTCAATGGTGTCTGTCATGATCTTTCCTTTTTCATCATGCATTCTAGTAATTTGAGTTTTCTCTCTCCTTCTCTTCATTAGTGTGACTAAGGGTTTATCAGTTTTTTAAACTGATAACTTTTTAAACTTTTTAAAAGTTTACTTTTTCAAAGAACCAACTTTTTGTTTTGTCAAATCTTTGAATTGCTTCTTTTGTTTCAATTTCATTGATTTCTGCCCTGGTTTTAATTATTTCTTTCTTTTGGTGTTGATCAGTTCTTTTTCTAGGGCTTTGAGATGTAATGTTTGGTCATTTAGTTGGTGACTTTTTATTCTTTTAATATATGAGCTCAATGCAATGAACTTTCCTTTTGGTATTGCTTTCATAGTGTCCCAGAGATTTTGATATGTTATATCATTGTTTTCATTTACCTGTAAGAATTTTTTTTATTTCCTCCCTGATGTCTTCTGTTATCATTGCATCATTCAATAGCATATTATTTAGTTTCCAGGTATAAGAGTAGTTTCTGTTTTTTATTTTATCATTGATTTCTGATTTCTTTCCATTATGGTCTCATAGAATACAAGGTAGTATCTCTATTTTTTTGTATTTACTAATGACTTCTTTGGGGCATAGCACAAGGTCTATTTTAGAGAAGGATCCATGAGCTGCTGAGAAGAGAGTGTATTCTCTCAATGATTAATGAAATACTCTACATAGTCCATTAAGCCTAAATCATTGATTGTATCATTTAATTTTATAGTTTCTTTGTTTAGTTTTTTTTTGAAGACTCTATCCAGTGGTGAGAGCTGTGTGCTAAAGTCACCCAGTATTACTGTGTTGTGGTCTATTTGTTCCTTGGAATTGAGAATGGTTGTTTGATGTACATAGATGCTCCATTGTTTGGGGCATAAGTATTTACAATCATTACTTGTTGCTGATTTATGGTTCCCTGAAGAAGTATGAAATGTCCTTCTTTATTTATCCCTTGTGACTAACTTAGACTTGAAGTCCATTTTATCTTATATGAGAATGGAGACCCTGGTTTTTTTACTGAGTCTGTGTGCATGGTATGTTTTTCCCCATCCTTTCACCTTTACTCTGTGGGTATCTTTTTCTATGAGCCTAGTCTCTTGAAGGCAGCATATTGTTGGGTCTTTCTTTTTAATCCAATCTGCCAGTCTATGTCTTTTGATTGATGAGTTTAGGCCATTAACATTCAGAGTTATTATAGAGATATGATTTATATTCCTGGTCATTTTGACTTATTTTTGGTTTTTAGCTTGACTTGGTTTCTCCTTTGATTGGCTTTTAGGGTAATTCCTCCCTTTGCTGACTTGCGTTGTTGTTTTTCATTTCCTCCTCATGGAATACTTTGCTGAGAATATTCTCTAGTGCAGGCTTCCTATTTGTAAATTCTTTTAACTTTTTTTTTTATCATGGAACAATTTTATTTCATCATCAAATACCCAGTTTTGCTGCATATAAGATTCTTGGTTGGCATCCATGGTCTTTCAGAGTTTGAAATATATTGTTCCAGGCCCTTCTTGCTTTTAGGGTCTGGGCTGAGAAATCTGCTGATATCTGTATTGGTTTCCCCCTATATGTAATCTGACACTTTTCTGTCACAGCCTTTAAAATCCTATCTTTATTTTGTATATTAGGCATTTTCATTATAATGTGCCTTGGTGTGGATATGTTGTAATTTTGTGCATTTGGTGTTCTGTAAGCCTCTTGTAGTTGATTTTCAATTTCATCCCTCAGATTTAGGAAATTTTCTGATATTATTTCATTGAACAGGTTGTTCAGTCCTTTGGTTTGTATCTCTGTGCCTTCCTCAATTCCAATAACTCCTAAATTTGATCTTTTCATGATATTCAATAATTTTTGGAGATTCTGTTCATGA
The DNA here is from genome assembly GCA_020662805.1 of Glaucomys volans. NCBI lineage: Eukaryota > Metazoa > Chordata > Mammalia > Rodentia > Sciuridae > Glaucomys > Glaucomys volans. The sequence goes on from JAJEJO010047440.1 coordinate 81,910, forward strand.
TTTCTTACCATCTTCTTAGTTTGGTAAGCTTTATTTTCAAGATTAAATATTTTGTCATCATTGTCTGAGATTCTGTCTTCCAAGTGATCTAATCTGTTGGTAATGCTTTCTATTGAGTTTTTAATTTGATTTATTGTTTCCTTCAAGTATTTGTTTGTTTGTTTTTTTTTCAGAATCTATATCTCTCTTTTTTTTTTTTGAAATGCTCTTTTGATTCTTGCAGTCGCTCCTTTTATTGGAGTGATCACACAGTGCATGCATTTGCTCTCTTTTCTCATCCTTTCATTCACAGATCATTTTAGTTATGTACATTCTAAACTCCTTTTCTGACATTTCTACTGTTGTGTTGTCATTGGATTCTATTAAAATAGCATCTTGGTTTGTTTGGGAGACTTTCTTCCCCTGTTTTTTCATGTTACTCCTGTATCTTCCCCTTTAGCAGGGCAGATCTGAGGTATTGCAATTTCCCACTGTTCAACAACCATTTGATCCAGCTATCCTATTCCTTGGCCTATACCCAAAGAACTTAAAATCATCATATGGCAGTGACACAGCCATATCAATATTTATAGCAGCTCAATTCACAATAGGTAACATGGAACATGGAACAACCTAAATGCTCTTCAAGAGATGAATGGATAAAGAAACTATTCTATATATACACAATGGAATATTACTCAGCCAAAAATTATGGCATTTGCAGGCAAATGGATGGAGTTGGAGAATATCATGCTAAGTGAAATAAGCCAATCCCCAAAAAACCAAAGGCCAAATATTTTCTCTGATTAGTGGATGCTGATCCATGGTGTGTGTGTGTGTGTGTGTGTGTGTGTGTGTGTGCAAGAATGAAGGAACTTTGGATTGTGCAGAGGGAAGTTAGGGGAGGAGTGGGGTGGTGGCAATGGAGAGGATGGTAGATGAGACAGACATATTACCCTATATACATGTATGATTACACTACTGGTGTGACACAGCACCATGAAAAGCCAGAGGAATGAGAAGTTATGCTCCATTTGTGTACAATATGTTGAAATGCATTCTACTGCCATGTATAACCAATTAGAACAAATAAAAAACAAACTGCAAGCTAATCTTTCCTTGATATAAATGTCAAATTAAAAAGTTTTAGCAATTTAAACCCATCAGCATTTAAAAACTGATGCTACTTCAAGATTGGTTTGAATTAATTCCAGGAGATTAATGTTTATTTGGTAGTTGAAAACAATTTTAATTAATTAATGACACACATATGAAGATCATACACTAATCTTTATGGGATTAAAATAGCATTTGGTAAAATTCAATATTCATTTATCTAAAACTCTGGGGGCACATTCAGCATACAGGGAATTTTAATTTAATGGGGAAAAATCTAAAAGATAAAATCCTATAACAAATATATTTCTGGTGAATACTGAATGTTACTTACTTGAGAAAAATCTATCACTGTCATGATTTATGTCAGCATTGCAATCATATTTCTCATCAGTATAAAGAGACCAAATGAAGAAAAATAATGTAAATGAACTGAAAAAAAAAAACAGGTGTTACCAAGCACAAACAACAGATTAGGTATATTGGAATTCAAATGAATCTACAAAAAAACATTAAAATTAAAAACGAGTTTAGCAAAGTCACAGGCAAATATAAATTTAATGTTTGTGATACAGCAAATATAGGAAATGAAAATAAATGAATTAAAGATGCTCTTTACAGTGATGTAAAAATATTAAATCTGAAGGTACAAATTTATTAAAATATGTACAAAATTGCTGCTCTGAAAACCAAATAACTGTATTAGAATAAATTAAAGATGACTTGAATAATCGAATGCTATACCAGGGTCATGTATTAGAGTGTTTAACATTATCACAACATCAGTGATAACATCCAGCATCCTAGTCCTCAGATGAAACTTTTTACATTCTTCAGTGTCTCATCTCCCGTTGCATCAGGGAAGTGGGGTAGGTTGCAGATAGGTCAAAGAAAGTGCCCAGAGAGCATGGTGACTTATGATTCATTGGGGAAAGCTTACAAGAGATCAGAAGCTGCTTCCAGAAGGGTTCAGTGGTGACAGGTTGACAGATAGCACCTCTGTCCCTCATGGTGCTTTTCCAAAAAGTGCCTCTTCTCCCTCACTGTGTCCAGTGGTGGCTAACTGGAAAAAGTGACACACAGCCTTTCCACAGAGCCCTCAGTGCTGCCCCTGTCCCCACTCGGAACGGGGTTTTGTATGTTAGACTGCCAACGCAGTGACATCATGAGCATCAGCTTGCTTAGGGCATTTAGTAGAATATGTAGAAACATACACCTGAAGTTCTGGCCACCCTGAATAGAATCCCTTATTTTAAAATGTCTCATTTCTTCCAATCCTTAATAATCTCTTCTTGTACAGAATATCAAGAGCCAAAGTTTGAGAGATTTATTGAAACTGAATTCTGACATTTCTATTTTCTTTATGTCTGTGAAAGACTTAAAAAAAATTTAAGACTGCAAAGGCCATTCAGTATATGAACTTTTAGTTAATGCATCATGTTTCAAGGCAGTTTTTCCATATAAAGATACATTTCATCTTGAAGAGAAAGATGAGTTCATGTCAAATAATGGTGAGGTAACAATCTAGGTAATATTCATTAGGTACTGTCTTGGCTAAGCTGTGTATTGAAAGGTTGTGCTCTCTACAGAAAAATATAACTTAGATATAAGCTTAATTCTTTTACAATATTTGAAATAGTTATACACATCAATGATAGAGATAAATGTATCTAAAATCTATTTCTCTGATGAAATACTGACACAATCTCTCAAAAAGCATAGTGGTGCTATCAAAGAGGTTGTACTTACTCTTGAGAGTCCACATTAGCTTCCACTGGATGGGTAACAAGAACTTTCCTTTGGATGACAAGCAGCGGACCTTGTTAGTGGAGGCTGGGTTTGAACTTCTGACTGCTCTTGCTGTGGACGGCAGCTCCTCTCACAGTGCTCTGGAAAGCCTTGGGTCTCTAGATTTTCAAATCCAACACATTGCCAAGATTTTCTCATCATAGATTTCATCCATTTTAAAATGGTGTTTAAGTCAGTCTATGGTACTCAAAGGTTTTAGGGATATTTAGAGCTCTTCTGGTTTTGAAAGTGTTGGTAATTCTGATTCCTGTGGATGCAGTGAGAAGTTTTTTTTTTACAATAACAAGGTTATCATTTGTTTTATTTGTCAAAGTTGAAGTGAGATGAATAAACAAAAGGGATCTTGGTGACCCAGTTTCAAAAATCACTAATGAATCTTCTGTGTAATGAACTTGGCAGAAATCCTGAAAAACACGCCACCGAAGGCAGCATGCTCAGAGAAGCAGAGACGACAGTCATGACCAACGCGGACCAGCACACAACACTAAAAGTCAAACTGTTAGGTACAAGTCTGTCCCTCCAGCATCGGTTCCATATCCCCGATGGTGGATTATGATTGTCAGGCCTTAGTTTTCTTCTTAATTACATTTTTAATTAACATAAGTAAAAAATTCAGATAGTCACAATAAGAAAATGTAATGATAATTACTTTTACAGTTTCTATATTTTCCCACTTTTCCCATACACAAATATCTCCATTTTACTGACTTTTTCCATACACAAATGTTATATGAATATTCTGCATATAATTTCTTTTACTTGTTTCACCATAAAATATTAATATACAAATATTTCAAAACAATCACATTAGAAGGTGTCATCATTTTTTTTTTTTATTTACTTATTGATTCATTGAACACAAATGGAGTACAGCTATTGTTTCACTGGTTGTACACAAAGTAGAGTCACACCATCTGTGCATTCATGCATGTACACAGGGCAATGGTATCTGTCACACATTGTTATTAATTTTACCCCCCACCCACCCCCACCCCTCCCTTCCCTCTATGCTAGCTATCTTTCCTCCATTCTTGCCATCTTTCCCCCCCACATTATGCATCATCATTCATATATCAGAGAGACCATTCGGCTTTTGGATTTTTGGGATTGGCTGATCTCACTTAGCATAAGAGTTTCCAACATCATCCATTTACCTACAAATACCATAATTTTATTCTTCTTTATGGCTGAGTAATATTCCATTGTGTATATATACCACAGTTTCTTTATCCATTCATCTACTGAAGGGCATCTAGGTTGATTCCATAATCTAGCTATTGTGAATTGAGCAGCTATGAACATTGATGTGGCTGCATCACTG